>JAUOZQ010000270.1:0-57431 GCA_030710315.1 Anomotaenia brevis
AAATTAAAAAAAATCTTCCCATATACAGCCACATCATGCCCTCTTAAGTATTATTGTAGCACCCAAATTTAAATCTATTTTTAATTTAAAGAAATTATGACAAATGGCATATAAAAGATTAGACATTATTGCGAAAATATTATCGAACCTTGTTTTATAGGTAAAACACTAAACTATATTCGCAAATATGGAATTGTGAACACTTGTTTTAAGACGAATTGCATTTGGCATTTATCAGTATTGACACACCATCCATATTAGCATCATCAACATCAATATTAATGATCTAGAATGTTTATAGTAATGCTAGTAAGGTTGCCATAGAGTGCACTGGTGTAATGGCAAACCGCTTGCCGAATGTCCCAAAAGTAATGACTTACTTCGAGAATGTAAAAACGGTGTCGTCAGTCGAAATTGCCTGAGTGAGACCGTAGGACTCTTACTCACTGCACAAATCTGGATCTTACCACAGGTAAGCTGCAATTAGGAAACAGCTGCTCTGCTCAAAGGCAAAGTTTGCATAGTGTTTAGAGTGGTAAAATAGAAACATATTTCTGACCTCTGACTGAGTGCACTGCGTTTGAAGACAGAAGAAAGAAGCACTTACTCCAGTCTGCTGCCTCCTCCCAAACCTAAAACATGGCAGCCGGGCCAATGAACGAGTTCCCTTCATGGAAGACGAATTAATAGCTGAGACTGTTTAGGAATTTAGCGATCAGTTTCATCCCGTGGCTGCTCAGGAACTGTTTCCCCTGAAGAACGCCACCATCGTTCGAGATGCTGGTGCACAAATCCACAAAACCTTTATTTCACATTTAAAATGTGGACCAGATTATTTGTTGTCACTAGACCTCCTGAATACGAGAAACATCGAAAACACTGGATCATAACCTCCCGACTTGAAAGGATGTTTAAGTGCCCCCTCTAAAATCCCCGAAAAATTGCCCTCGAGGTAAAATCTGGTGATTTCATGGGGCACTTTTAACGCCTTGATAGTAAGTAGCACTTTCTTCTCACCGACGCAATTGAATGTAATGAGGATGATGCTGGTGCGCTAAACTGCGGTTTGCTGTTACAAATTCCCTAAATAATTACCGCAGAAAAAAGAAAAACGCTACAACTAAGAAAATCGTAGTCTCCATCAGGAACGGCCTTGTCCTTCTCACTAGATAAACTGAAAACTCTTTACTACTGCAAGACATCAGCCACCACTAACTGATCAAGAGACGAATTGTGGAATCATCATGAAGTCGAAACATTGGGACGTTAATCTGAAAATGCATACAAAAATCGCGTTTCGTTATTAAAATTGTTTTTTTAAGTTATGCCTTATTTCTGTAACATTTTTTCCTGACAAGAATAACAATTACCTAGTGTATTGAATGTCCTTAGAATTGAGAGACCGTCTGTTAATTTTAACAAATAGATAAACGAATTTATTTAAAATCTGATTGGGATAACGATTGTCTAATTAAAACTGTGTGGTAAATTTGTTTTAAATAAATTCCATATTAGCTACAGGCCAGTGGTATGAGAGCCAAATGAATAGAATAAATTTATGCCTGATTTACTAAAAGTTATCTTCTCTGCCTTATTGTCAGGTGCATTAACCTTGTTTGCGTTTAAAAAAATTAATTGCGTAAACTAAAGTATGGAAGTATGAAGTTGTATCAGTGGAAGTGACATGCAAGTAGAGAATATGGTGTTACTTTCACGCTGCCAGTAAGAAGTTGTGTACGCTTATTCTGGTCCGTGGTCCTTAGCGTCCTGTCGTTAAAAAGCGTATCTATTTTTGCGCAGTGTATTCATTCATAAACCACTGAGCATTCTCTTTGCAGAGAATACCTTTGGCATACAAATGTTTGCAGTCAAAGCCAGAAAGATAGCTGTTTATGCTACTTTATATTTAATACATTACATTTATGTCTTATATTGACATTTTTACGTTATATTTTTATTACATTTAATATTTTATTATAGTGCTCATTTGCATATTGTGTGAATAACTTGAAATTTTAATTGTAATAAAAATTGAACTATTTTCTGCGAATAAAATATATTTTTTAGTTATTATTATCGTAAGTTTATTAGTCTTTAGTTTTAGTAGTATAAGTCGTTTCGCTTGAATAAAAATAAAGACTAAAAATAAAGGCAGTGATTCAGTCAATTGCTCCGAACCGGGAGTTTCGCAGCAATCCACTGCACGCCTTTAAATCCAACCTTTGTCATTTTAATTCAGCCTATTAATTTAAATTCACATCTTTAACAATAATATATTTAGGAGGTGCAGGTGGAAGTTATTGGGTGGGCTAAGACTTAACCACGATCGTCGTCTGATCCGACTCTAAAGGAACTCAGTAACAACCATTAGACATTTTTATATTACCCAAAAATTGAAAAAAATGATTAAACCATTTTTATTTTTTCCATTTTTCCAGAAAATGCTACTCAATTTCGCTTAATGGAGTGTTATTTCAATCTATGCTCCAGGCAAATGAGTACATGTTGAGATCATATTTTCCTTTCTCATGGACATTCGAGTCTTGCGTGAGCCCATCTACCACAAGTTGTGTGTTCGGGCTAGTGACATTAGTCTTTAATTAATCCTTATGACTGAACTCTAACCCTTCCTAAAACGAGATGTGATTCGTGTGAGCTGCTTCTTTAAGAACCATGAAAGATTTTGTAACTGTGGCATGAGAATCCAGCTATTTTGCGCTAATGAATAAACTTTCCTAATTTTAAATGAAAGTGAAAGCAAAGATGGATAATAGGCGTTTTCGTTGTCACTAGGATTTAGCCTATGTGAAAATTACACACCACAGAGCAAGCGGTCCTAATTGAGACCCTCTAAGTGTATCCAGGATGTCTTGTCTTTGCCAGGTCCCCTGCGTTGATCAAACGTGGCTTTAACACGGTCAGTTTCGTACAAAGTACACCATTGCCATGTTCTCTAAGACTAACGGTGGTACGTTTCGTGAAGAGGGAATCAGTATCGCTGATGTTTCATTTAACGCAACTTTGAGACATAGAGTCTCGAAATACTAAATAACTTACATGGTTGGGCTCTGCGTGAAATTTGTGTCTCAGCTAAAGTAATATTTCTTGCCAAGGGATATCTCTAACCATGTTGCTTTCTCATAAAAGAATTCAGATTTAATTCTGCAGAATAATTTAAATTTTGAAATCCGAAATCCTACATTCCATTGTTGTGCATCACTCAGGCACAGCATGATGAGCGACCTTCGTCTGGTTTTAGCACAGCCACCACAGACAATCGATGAGTCGTGCGCGCGCGATTTTGACTAGCTGTGACACACTCTGTCATCGTGCCAGGTAGCACGTCAACTCACTAGTCAGGCACGTTCGGTGTGCTCAACCCTCTTCGAGCAGAACATGTAACATGTACCCAAAAACGCCCACATTTTTGTTTTTATAGCCGAGTTTCCCACCCCTTCTGGCGTTTCCGTGATTTTGGCACTAATGCCGGACATCTACGTTGTTTTGTGGGTACTCTGGGGCATGATGAAGTCATGTGCTCTCAATGAGGTCAAAGTCTAGGTCAATCCCTGCCCTACCGATATATATATATGAAACCTAAATCGGCAGTCAATTGGTAAATCTTTGAGGGCTCATGTTTTCATAGGCGGAAAAAATAGTTAAATACAGCAAGAACGGATCAGTAAGGGTATGATTTTAAAATTTTGCCTTTGTTAAATAAAAGACTCCTTAAATTTTAAGACTTTGACTCGTAAAGACAATTTTTTTCAAGTTGTTTTGCGTAAAATAGAACTGATAGCAATTTAGTTGCTACCAGCATTTCACACACGAAATTTAAGTTAATATGGGGATGACGTGGCTAAAACTAACAAGAAATTCCAGTCGAACGCATTAAATCCCCAAAGAGAACGACTCTTAGAGCCATCGAAGCCTGAGAATTACTTTAATTCCTTCGAGGTTTGATGATTACCCTTTCACAACCCTTAGAAACTCATTTTTAGGCAGACTATTCATCTATTATCACGACGACATTGCGATTGTAACCGAGTTCTTCTTAAAAAAGACAAACCGACAGATTTCCTTGTTTGCGGCGTTTGTTCCGCTACTAAAATCCTTGTCGATTTTTACACCTCTAGCAAAAACAATGAAGTATTGTCTTTAGCCCACTGCTTTGTGACAAAAAATATTATTTAAATTATTTCAAAACATGATCCAATAGAAGAAAATTAAATAATTGCAGCCTTAAATAATTAGTGTCAACTAATATGCATTCCTATCAAGAATAATAGCGTCTGTAGACGTTCGTCTATCTATGAACTTATATTTCAAGAATTTCAAAGACAAAATCGGTTTGTTCTTCTGTCCTAAGGAAATTTTCTTGGCAAAAATTTAAGTTACAAATTTTCATCAACAGTTTTAAATCGATGATTGAAACTGCAAAATATGTCTTAAAAATGTTGAAAACAGTTTTCCTAATTTAAAACAGGCTGAGAAGAATATTCTAGTTTGGGCATTATTTACTTTAATCCAATTATAAAATTGACCTTAGACACGATTGCAATTATAATACAAACTCGAGTCTTTTAGCAAAGGAGGTTCAATCTGTACTCTTTCCTAATATATTTTTTAAATATTTCTGGTTTGGATGGAAATCATCCAATGTATGCTATGAAACACTGCAGTAGTTTTCCACAAGTTATAACAAATATATTTTTACCGTGAAATAATATGAACAGAACAAATAAGAGTATGCGAATGATCACTAAATGCACATATTTCAATATTTTTCGTAAAGTTATGGTTACAGAACTTGATTCTAAAAATTATTAATTAAAGTTTACTTTTAAAGCGCCAGACCATTTTGGCAGTGACAAAATAATTTTTTTAATTTTTTGCACTAATATATATCAAAATAAATAACGAGTACCTTCAGTAAAATTTGATAGTTTGCTATTTATTACAAAAAATGAAGGATAGTTTAATTCCGTCACCCAAAACGCAGCAAGATATATACTCGCATTTTAGGCATTTTTGAGGATTTGCAGTTTTTTATCCATAAATAGTGGTTGAAAGGTTTCAAAAAGGCTCAAGCCTGTGATTTTGCAAAAAGAATTCATTTGTATTTAAAGAAAATTTGATTGGAAAATCTACGTAGCATTTACAAGTTGCAATGCAATGTTGGTTATAGTATAGCGAAATTTTTTGTAATCTAAAATCCTCTTTAACAAAAGTTATTTTCGCACTTATTATGTGCAGTCTTAAACAAACTTCATTCTTTTCTTATTTTGGCTTTACAAAATGATTATTTTTCAAGGCTAGGAAACTCAAAATGGTTAGCACCAATTCAAAAAAATCTTGCATAAATAAATCGAATCTGCTTTGTGGATAAAAGTCCTTAAAATATATCTTTTACAAATATGATAGGAAACGTGAACTTGGCTCTTACTACCAAGGTGACACAGGCTCTTACATTTCATTGTAAAAGGTTAACTGCTGTGACTGAGATGTACGATAAATATTCTTGGAATATTTCGCTCGAAAATATTCTTCTCCCAGAATTGAAATTCTCTGGTTGTTCTGCATTTTTCTCCTAATTATAACATCTTGAAGAGCTTGTGCTTTTCAGTTTCCTCAATTTTATGTTTCAAAAATATAAAGAACAAAATTGTAAGCCAAAATGTGTCATTTTTTAGTAAACATCTAAATAAATTCGTGAAACAAGAGGCTAGATTTTTTAAAATATCGGTGATTTTTTCCATGTACTTGTGAAATTTAATTTACTCAAATGGAAAATGCAACATAAAAGGGAAATCGATGATTACAATTTTATTTTCATAATACGTTTTATTGCAGTAATTTTTGATAGGCTGCAATTCTTAAAAACAGATTAATGTTTTGCTTATTTATCAATCACAGTTAATTTATACAAAAGTCAATTGTTAATGGTAGTCTTCGTTTGAATAAACGCATTTCCACTTTAATCGGTTTATCATCCATATAATTTGTACCACTGTTTTTCTGGAGAAAAAGCAAACTGAAATTATTGCTCTGTGCAATATATCCGTTGCCCGATGTCAGGCAAAATGACACTTCTCATTTTGTTAAGATGCATAAATTGCCATTTAAAATTCTGTAAAGAGGATATACTTTTAGAGATTAAAAGATAATATGAATGTTTATCTAGCATATTTTAGAAAGACACCATGTTTTATCATTAAGACTTATCACTGAAACTTGAAAGTACCATTTGCTTGATTTTGTAATCAGATTAAATACGCAAATTATCTCGATGTGCCTCATTGTGAAAACTAAGACATGGCCAGCTTCCAAATTTCTTTATCAATAAGATGAGGAAACGCAAGGTTGAAATTGCGCTACAAGGCTGGGATGTCTTAACCATCAGAATGGTGAATATCTCTTTTCACCATCAAAGCTGGATGCAGTAGAGGTGTCATCTGAGTCTCCAGCAGCACCAGACGAGGCATCAATTCAGTGAAAATCTGACGTGGCTGCCCAAGGCCAATTTTTGGTAGGCAGGCTGCCATATAGATTGAAGGGATTTTCCCAAACCCGCCTCTATTCATAGACTATTTCATAACATATACGCGTAATTTGCCGACTTTTAAATAAGAAAATATTTCCCCTTTTCACATAATTGAAATGCTTCAAAAAACAAAAAATCTTAATTTTGATATAAAGCGTTTATTTTTGACCAAAAAGTGGAAGATAAATATTTGTTACAAAAATAGTGCACTACTTCAATAAGATTTAATTATCTTGAGTTACATTTTAACGAAAATGAAGTTATTTATTTTATTTCTTTAAAATTGCATGCAGAAACTTTTATGATTAGCAGCTTTCAGTTAATTTAAAAGCGAAAGGTGTTAATGAAAAATCAAGTGGTTTAGTCTTTTAGTATTCTACTTTTGCTAAAATTAAAGCAAGTGATTTATGTTAGAAAGATAGTAGTTTAATTAAGACACTAGTTTGCTCACGATAGATCTTGACTCGTGCTTAGTTTTATTAAATGGCCTAAAACGATTGTTTGGATTCCTACATGTTGTGCCTAGTGTGCAGATCCGATGTTCTTGTGGTTCAGTCTCAAGGTTGTCTGTAGAAAGTTTGATGATAGTTTTTATCCCTGGTTCGAGCACAGGATGAGTGTCTGAACGTATTTCTGCCTTGTCCTGTTTTTTCGGATTTCACTGAAAGTTATAGGCTATCGCTCCTCTTGAATTCAGCCTTCATTTTCGCTCACAGGCTCTCTCCCCTAGTTATGGTTTCTGTTCCACACAACATGAATAGTTGTCTAACTGACTACTCTATAAGGGTAGTAACAAACAACATGACTAGCTGTCAATCTAATTTCTAAGGTCAATAGCATCATCATCGCTGGTTGTGGTTGAGCTGATAGATGGCATTAATCACTTGCATTTCCATTCATTCATTCATTCATTCAAATCAACTCTTTTTTTCGACACTTTCCATCCTCTTCTGAATCGGACAAGATGAAGGCTATCGTTTTGACCATTCCTCACGAGAATCCCGCGATTTATTACATTTACGACGGTTCTACAGCCACTTCTTGAAAAATGCCTGGGTCTCGCCTTAGGCAATCTCCCAAATTGCCTTCCACGAATTATGCCTCCACTTTGCCTGATTAGGCATCTAGTCATGCGATTCCAGCCGTCGTCGCTTTGAAGTCTTCCCTGTTGGCTAGTCGCAAAGTGTACGTGGCATTTTGGCACTGATACGTCTGAATGCCGTGATCTTGTAATGTCAGATCGGTCTTGAGGAATCATATTGTCTGAGTGATGTACTGCGGCTAGAAAATCATTCTGACACAAGGCAGTAGGGCGAATTTCCCCGCGATATAGGATCTGATTTTGTACTAAAACGAATATTTATCGAATACTGGGCATCTTTAGATGTTTCGGGGGTAGATTTATCGTTACCAATGTTGTATTAGCATTAGAATTAGAGATGAGCTTATCAAAGTGACCACTCTCCAGAGCCTAGATTGGGGAGTATTTAAAGATCTTGCAGTATAGACAGCGATTTTTTTGCATAGAGAAATCAAGAGTTTTGCTTTGACATTGATAACCCAGTGGAGTTATAGATTTGTTCATGTTCAAATGTTTCTTATCTCGCCTACTTTCCCTGCCTGGGACAAGGGTGCTGCCAACGGTAGAACCGCTCCAACAGCCACTCAGGTGCTGAAACGGCCTGTAAGTTGGAAATAAAACCCTGAATTCAACTCTCCGGCTTAAAATTTATCTAGCCAATTACTTTCACCGTATTTTTTGCTTCAGGCCCTACCTCCGAAGAAACGTGCTGTGTCGAGGCCAAAGTGAGTGGAAACATTTACACAACTCCAAATATCCTTATACTCTGAGAAGTTTCAGCATGAATCCCACTCTTGGTAAAACGCGGCTAACATATCTCTCTCTCTGTGTGTGTGTGTGTGTGTAAATTTCAGGGTGCGTTTGTGCTGGAATTCGACGCTGGAGCTAGTCAGTCGGTGATGCTGTGGCAAGACTTCACATTCCAGGGTCCGGCGGTGGGCTACGCCCATCAAGGATGCTCTAGTGATGGTGGGTGGGACAATTTGGATGGTGGCGACCCCTCCCTCGGTCAGACCATCAACTGTTTCGGTGTTACCAACGTGATTGGTGGCAGTGGTGGTGGTGGTGGTGGCGATGGAAAAATGGTGAACCACCACCTCTCCCAAATCTGAGGCGCCAGCCTCAACGTCATCGTGCACCTAGACCCTCTCCCCTCTTGTTTCCTTCCCCCCAAATGAGCTGACCTGATGTGTGTTAGTGCGTTTGTTCATAGTCTCCTCCTCCTCCTCCTTCTCCTCTAATTTTACCGCAGTAAGAGTGTGTGTCTGTGTAAGATTATTATTCATTAGCAGTTTGCGATTTTATCTTTACTGAATAGATTTGACCCGATTTGGGCTGAAAATGTGGCGAGTTTTGCAGTGTGGATTTTTTTCAAATGGTGTAATTGGAATCGAGAGATGGCATTTTTCAGGAATCGCTAGATGACGAATGTACCTTTGATAGAAGGCTTAGGGCACCTTGATCGCGCAACTATACCCAAAGAGGGGTGTTTCTCAGCTTTTGGAGAGGTGAAGTAGAAACCTCCATACCTTACCCATACCATTGCGTATTTTTGGATTTCTAACTAACTTAAAGAAATAGAATTTCATGGGTATGCTGTTGAATTGGGGACATTCTGTTTTGCCGATCGAACTGAACACCATTGGCAGACTCAGGCAACTGCTTGCAGTACTTCCTACCGGTCTTAATGACTGAGCTTCAGCTGTCAACGGTTGCAATTTAGTATAGTCCTTCTCATCATCCTATCAATGCATATTTCGTACGAAGCCTAAATTCAAAAAAAGAAGTGTTGATCACAGTTTTGACCGAAAGCGAAATGGGGTTTATACAAGAGGTGTTTCGATTCTTACTGTCTAATAGAATGGTCTTTCTAGTACTGGCTGCTAAGCTATTAGCGTCGCGCGCCCTGGTTGACAACGATTAGCTTCATTTGCAGTTTCATCGGCCAAAAATGTTTTGAGGATTGCATTGCAGGACTCCTGTTAGTCTGGAAATAGCCTCAATCGAAATGGCTTAAGAGCCATAAAATATATGTGTATATTTTTGAGATGCGGAAAATATATTTATACGATACCAGTGATATTTCATTCTCAAATTGTGATTTAATTTTTTCGCAGATTGCTTTCGGAATTTGTTTCACCACATTGGTGCGTAAAGACATGATTACGATTCTCATTTTCTATAATGGTTCAGATTAAAATGGGTTACAAATGGGAGGAATTTCGGGATAATGGAGAGAGAGATGGAACGGTAGTTATATGTAACGCGCCTGATTTTTCCGCGCCGAAATGCTCAAAATACCAATGGAAAATAGGAGGTTTCTCAATTGCAAAACTAAGCGTGCTATATTAAAAATAATTAGGGAAAAATTGTTTAGGAACTATAACATGATTAATAATCCTGTCAATAAGACGTTACCCTAACGGATGTGATAAGCAGTTAAGTGGATTTTAGAAGGAGAGGATCTCCAAAACCACTACTAGACTATGGGAATAGCATTAAACCGAGTCGAAACCGGCATTAATGCCCCGGGATGCATCGCTGCTCTTTTGTAATTTATGGCCAGACCAAAGTCCCTATTCTCATCGTCGGCTCAACTTGACTTCAGCCATCAAGAGCCGACAAACTTCTCTCATGAAGCCTGGCCTACCAAGTCAATCAATCAACTTCTCCGTCGTCAGTCTATGTTGGGGTTAAGCCCTATGCTTTTATGCCACACAAAAGGACTTGAGTGAGTTGTTAACAATAGCATTTCTGGTCAACGTTCTTGTACCTACCCTTTTAATAAACACACCTCGTCACACGCTATTAATAGGCGGTAGGAAGCACGTGGTATCGCTTCTTCTGGTAGTTTACTACCTAGAAGAGAATCTAAGCGCAGCCTTTCTGCTTTTTTCTAAATAGCTTTATTTAGTAAATGAGGCCTAGTGAAGCCTATTAAGGGTGGACACATAAAAGAAGCTTGAAGAACTGTATCAATCTTCAGGCTTTCACTGAGGCTCAGTACCGGGGCCCACCTTCACACCACAGGTTCGGCGCCGAGACGCAACAGTGCTGATTTCATTCAAACGCCTTCCCTTTGCCAAGCTATACCTATGCTTTGAGTAGCAATGGTTTACTATGCCCCACCGACTTAGCAATTTCCCAGGACATATTGGACAGTTAAAGCATGTGCACATGCTTTCCCCGTGACAGACCAGGCACTGCCTGGCTGATAACATCCGGGTTTCAGGCTCAGAGGCAGCCCCGCCTATCTCGGCCATCTTGGACCCTGAGTGACTGCTCGATATGTCGAAGAAGCCAACCCTTATGGCGGTAAGACATACCACATTACTCCTCAGGGCAGGCACCGGCCACGGTTGGACTCGACTCTACTCACCAGGCTTCACGTCACGTGCGCAACCCGCGTAAGTCTGTTCATCTCCTAAACCTAACTCAATTCTCGCATTACCTGCCTTTAGCACAAATAACCGAATGGAAGAAAAGTGGAATTCTTCAAGCAATCGCTATGAGGCTAGGTTCATTTACCCACCCTTAAAGGTGGAATCAAAATATCTAGCTTTTGATGAACTGATGTGATATAGAACCGATGTGAAAATACCTTGTGAGTGAGTCAGAAGATCGATGATCTTATGTAACTGATTTTGTAAGTAAATTTTTAATTTAGGGCTTTTAATCAGATTGCTAGATATTCTGTCCTTGTTATATATTATAATGTAATAGGCGCCAGTGCAAATTTGTGGTTTATTACGACCGCAGGGTATGGATGTGCGAGATGTTTTGGGTTATAAGGTAAGAGAAAATACTCCGGTTTCATTTAGTTGCGTTAGTCTAATGACGGTAGTTCGACGAAACGCCGTTTCAAACCTCCTGAACCCCCATCTTTATTGCTGGACAAATCATCCGATAGTGTGGGTGAAAGCCAGGGTAAAGTTCCACGAATCGACGATTTCATTGCCTTAAAACCAAAGTCGGACTCTGTTAAAGGTAAATATTTTCTGTGAAGTGATTTCGGTAGATCATGATGACATTGATCCCTTGACTGGAGCCCGTATCGATGGTGAAGACGACCTTGGGATGGTCAGCGAAAGTGGTATTACCGAAGCCACGTTTGGAAAGATGTGTAGCCTCCCAAAAAGGCATTGTTTCGAACTATGAAGCCCGCACCAAATTCCCTGATCAGCCTGTTATGTTTATGGATTCAGGGGTGGAATTACAGGAGACTCTCGAAAGCATGCAGATCCTAGCAGCCAACCCAAATCTCTACGGTGTTTTAGCCGCTTAGACTCGCTCCCTCAACCTGTTGATGGGCCTACTGGTCCACGATAACTCGGACATCAGCGTCTACGTGATTGATTTCCTTAATAGTCTGTTGGAAGCAACGGAATTGAAAGAAGCTGGCCCCGACGCTGTTGGTCCTCTCATCGATTTTCTCCTAACCAACCAACTTCTTCACCAACTCATCGTCTGGATGAGTCTGACAAGGATGAGGCTGAGGGTGTGCATAGCACTCTGGGGATAATCGAGAGCCTCCTTGATATTCGTCCCGATGCTTCTGTAACAGTCGCGCAACAAGGCATCTTCTCTTGGCTCCTGCGTCGCATCCAACGCCGCCATTTTGACAAGAATAAGCTCTGCGTCTCGGAGGTGCTGGCGATCTTCCTGCAGCTCGATGACGCCAACAAGACTCGCCTGAGGGAGATGGACGGCATCGACGTGTTGCTACACCAACTGGCCATCTACAAGCGCCACGATCTGACCAGCAGAAAGGAGGCGGATTTGATGTACAACCTTTTCGATTGTCTCTGCTCGGCCCTAATGTTGGCGGCGAATAAGGACAAGTTTTTGAAGGGCGAGGGCATCCAGCTCATGAATCTCATGTTCAGGTCAGTTGAACTGTTTGGTCATCTTTGTTTCGGTCAGAATCTATTTTAGTAAGGTCTACTCAAGTTGAAATGTGATGGTGGTTCTCCCTAGCTTTCGGTCGGAGAAAAGGACCTCGATTTTCGGTAATTTTAAACGAAGATCACTGAGTCAGCTTGCTTTAGACCCTTCTTGATCTAAAGCCTATGGGTGTAGTGTACTCAGACGTTGATGTAGTGGAGTAAATTGCCTATTAATCGTGAAAAGTAGTTAGAATTTCGGTAGAGCAAAGTGGTTGACTCTATGGATTAGTTAGTACATGGTTGTATTGGGTGCGTAAATTCCCACGATAGTAATTAGATGGGAACAGTTAATGACGATTGGTTTGTGCCCGTGTCTTAAGTTTGAGCCAGTGGAGAAGCAGTGTGGTTCCCGTTGGGAAGTCGAAGAAGAAGAAGTAGCCATTACTACGAAGGCAGTCAGGAAAAAAGTTGTGATGGTCTCGGAGGCAGTGGGGGTTTTGGGAGACGGGCTCTGAAAGGGAGTCACATTAGATGGAAGGTGGTTAGAAATCAACCAATGTAAAGGGCTTGATCCTTATCCATTTGGAGGGAGAAATCTGAATGGCTAGCTCTTAATGGGCCAATGGTATTGAAGGGGACATCAACACCATCATGAAGGTTCGTTTGTCATGATCTTGAGCCAGTGAAGAAGCAGTGAAGCGTTTACCGTTACTGGAAAGCCAACCATCCAGGAAAAAATTGTGAATGTCTGAGGTTGATGGGGCTTTTGAGGCGTCGACCAGTGGCTATACCGACCAGTTTGACCATCGGTAAGTGGCTATGCTGATTTCCAGCGTTTTGAGATGCACCGGGGTTTTTGCGATTGACAACGGGAAATCAGCTTTGCGAATTATATTCGGGCTAAAAGATTGGTAGATGGATCCTTTCTATGGATTAGAGTCAAGTCGGAACGATTGGGTAATCCTCTCCAATTATGTCTTGGTCATCTATCTGTAGCGATTAGCTACTATAGCGTTTTTTGCGCATGCGGCTAAATAATGGAGCCAATGGGTAAAAAGTTCTGATAGCGTTTTTCGACGCGTCCAGATGTACCGGTCAGTTTTGGAAGTTATAATGACACCTCTTTTAACACGGTATGAATCCCAAGAAGAGGAAGAGGAAGAAGAAGAAGGTGATCTTAGCAGTCTTTAAGGTTGAAGCATTCCGGTGCCTCTTCGAAGCCTATTCGAATTAAGGGTGATTAGAAATCCCCATGAAAGGCGGCTTCGGCCTTACCCACAAGGAAGGAGATATTTACCCGGCTAGTGACATCGGACCAATGAAATGGAAGAGACATGTTTTTTCCTTGCAGAGAGAAGCACTCAGGCGGGACTGCGCCCTGCGAGTGCTCGACTCGCCATGTCGTCTTCCAGCGTCGCCTCCTCCGAGAGTGCGGCAGCCGTCGCGGCGGTCGCGAACTGCAACAAGTTCGTGGAGGTGCTGGGCCTGCGCGCCCTCTTCCCGCTCTTCATGCACAACCCCGTGGCCAAGGGCGCTCGGCTGGCCGCCGCGCTGCACCAAAAGACCGCCGCGACGGGTGGCGATGAGGCCAAGGACCTGCCTGGCCCCACGGCCGCGCAAATGCAGGAGCACATCATCAGGTGAGGCCTCCATCACTTTCTCTCATTCACAGGACACCTGGTTCAAACCTGCTGAATTGGCTAGGTTGAAGCCTAATTAAGTTGGTTTAAGGGGGAAGCGTATTATCAGGGCATCCGATAAGTTCTGTCGAAATTTTGGTTTTTGTAACTTCAGAAAATTATATTTATAACTTTGATTATTTCAGACTATAATTTATCCTGCATTTCCTACTGGCTTTAAAATTTGTATAGTTACTATGTTGTTACTAGGACGCGTTGTACTTCTACGAATATATGTTTGAAGTCGTCACGGACCCATTTTCTGGTTGCATTATATAGGGTATATATATTAATATATATGTATATATATATATTATATATTAATAATTTAATACAATATAGTAATATTAATTTAGCATCTATACCTCGAAATTCATAGTATTGGTTAAATAAATTGAGTCACCAAATGTTGTTTTTAATTAGAGATTACTTTTACTCATTATCCAGGACTTCCTTGCAGCAATACTGTAAAATTCTTTCAGATTTGATTATTCGAAAAACTGTCAAATGTCAGTTTCCACCTCTTCCTGCGGCGTTGCAAAAGGTGTTTCTTCAAAGTGGGTTGTTCCTTGGCGATGCCACCAAACTGACAAGAGAAGAACCCTTTTCCTTTGAAGTTCTCTATTTGGCTGCGGCTGTGGTTGGGATCTTCCCCCTTTACGACTCTTCCAGTGACGACGAAGCTTAAGATTTCCATAAAAGATGCCATTTTCGCCAGCCGCCAGCCACAAGTCTGTCCATCAGAATGGAAGAGAGAAGTGCAGATGTCAACTCGAGATTTGAGTTGATTGCCTTCAGAATCCCATTCATGCAGCACCCAATTTCCAATTTAGGAACTTTTCCTAGCTTTTGTAGATGACGATGAACAGTTGTGTGGTTCTTTCATTCACACACATTCCTCTCCAAAAATTCAGTGAATGTTTGCTGAGTTTCTCTCCTTTCTTGAACCCCTAAAAATTGCTATCCTCAAGTTCACTTCTTGAGTTCTTCCATGTTAGCAGAGTTTTAATTGTGCAATTGAATACATCTAAACCTAAAATACTGTTCAGCTCCTCTAACCATTATAAAATATTCGTTAAATTTTGTTCAATTTTAAAAGGTAACATTACGAGAGAACATGTGGAGTGACCTGCTATCTGGGCAGTGTTGAGGCCACTACAATGGACGCCAGTGGTGGTTGATTATCTTGGCATTTCCTTGTCTAGTGGATTTCCTCGAAATCCATTCACAGAGCAAACTTGGTCTTGAAGCAACTTGTTCTTCGCTCTCTCCTTCGTAGCATTGTGGCAGCCCTACTGCGTCAATGCACCGGCCCTTTCCTGCAGCGCGTGTTGGCCAAATTCACCGAGAACGAGCACGAGAAAGTGGAGCGCCTGCTGGAACTCTACTTCACCTTCCACGAACGCGTCTCCAAGGCGTCGGTCAAGATTGAGACCTTTCGTGAGGTGAGCTCACCGCTTCCTAGACGAATTATTTAGCCAAGATACTATGAAAAGTGTTTATGCCATTGAAAGAGGAGACAGGGCGTCTATTCTAGAGTGTTTATTGGGAATTATGTGTCACGATTTTGATGCCATAATTTATCAGCAAACGACTTGACCAATTAGATTTGAGCTCGAACAGAGGGTAAACAGGGCTCTTGAGACCTTAAATAGGGATTCTGATAAGAGCAGAATGGGAGTGAAGAGTTCTGTATTCTACGTAAATGTCCAATCGGTATTCAAATAAATAATAGTTTTTATTATATATATATGGTCCAGCAGTATAAAAAGAAATGCAATTTAGTATTAGTTTGTGTTGTAAAGGGTTCACAAGAAGCATTGCGCTGCATTTAACAGATATTCGCGATGGAGGAATTAGCACCCATCTAAGGGTAAAGTGCTCCTTATTTTGCAACAGGTGTAGGCGATTACGCTTTAATGTGGTGGCAAAGTCGAAGTATTTCGAAACTTAATGAGTAAGCTTAGGTTTAACATTAACAATAAAGAGAATTCATAAATTTTTTTGATTATGAGTTCGTTATAGTGCTTCCTTCATCAGTGCACTCGACTTTTAAAATGCTTATTTAACTAGAATACGGTATTTGCACTAGTGATTCAGCAGAGAATAATTTGCCATTAAAAAATTGATTAATTTTTGACACTAACAAATAGCCTATTTTCATTAAATGCTACACAGCGTGTACCTAAGTGCTGTACTTTATATATATTTCATTGGATTTATTATATTTTAATACATGTAGTATTATGATAACTAATTATCTTCCCTGACTCTGCTTCACAGCTTGATGTCGCATTTTTGAGTTAGTTTCTGCGCCTAATTTCGGAGTAAATAATAATGTTACTAAACGAATCAAGTAGTATGATTATAATGGCTTGAATATAATGCGAAACTGGTTTTTTGAATGTGCGAAATTCTCTGCGAACTTCCTTAAGTTGGACACTTCTCTTTGTGTGGTAAACAACTTAAATAAAGTGCAAACCACTATAGACTAAAAAATGGCACAATTCTGCCGGCTAAAGTGAATAAAACACATTAAAATACATCACTTTAGCAGATTCCATGTCCAAGATTTACAAGCACTGACCGAGTCGGATGGTAACGGAATCCACATTCTAGCAATGCTAAAAAACCTGAACTGACTATTTAGATTCCCTCTAATATTTGTTCTCAGTTGCACTCTCTCTCTCTCGCTCTCTCTCTCTCTCTAATGAGTGTTACAAAAACAACTGGAAAGACTCCTTCAATTAAGTAAAGAACGGTGTGCGGGACTATCACTGACCTGAATACGATCAGCGTGCAGACTGCAAAACCTCCAACTAGTTGGCAAAGACGCGTTCAAATCGATAAGCAATAAGTAATCAATGCCAAATATTCCAAGGCTTCTCTCTACCTCCCTACATCCTACTTACTCTCAAATCTTCCACAATCACAGCCTTCACGATTGATACGACAAATCTACCACTATGGGTTAAAGTCTCACGTAGAATTTGCTGGATCTCATTCATTGCCACAAGGTTCTACCCGTAAATACGCAACTTCTTCAAGGCAACTCTGAGTTATCATTGACGATGCTGAAGCTCCTCATCTTGAATAACTCTTAGGTTTCTATAAATTGGAAATGCAATACACGCCTTAATAAGTATGGGTCCACATTTCAAACATTGCAGGCCCTACCTTGAAAAATGACTTTCAAAAAAGCCAAATTGTTAGCACTCGTGTGACAGGCGGTAGTGTGACGGACACTGCCCCGAATGCTGCTTGGCCTTTTAAGAGGTACTGTCTCAAAAGTAATGACTGCCGCCTTTGATGCAGAAGAAACGACGTCATCCTCAGCATAGCACAGGTCCGTGCCTAAAGTCAAAGTTATTGGTTGAGAGAGAGAGAGGGAGAGAGACCGTTGGTCGGACTCTAAACACAATAGTTGTTAGAGACGGTTGCGAGACCAAGTATCACTGCACACCACAATCCCCAGACATCCTGGACATACCGTAACATACCGTAACCCGGAGCAAACTGGTTTGACATGTTCAAACAAAAACTGCGGCTTTAATTAGGAAATAGAGAAAATGAGTTCTTCTAGTGTTGACAGTGTATGGCGGCTATTGGTGTCCTTATCTGCAGGAATGAACCATGGCACATCAGCAGGAGATCAGCGGGACCAGACTGCCCCCTGTATGAAGATTTCCAGAAGAAGTGGGTCAAACTACCCTAACCAGATGGTCGGCAACTTTGCTAACTCACGTGAACTTCCTACAGCAAGCAGCATATTGTTCAAGCTGACTGTACACACAGCGAGTGAAAGGTTTTCAAGGGCTCATGATGTCGCCAGAGAGGTAAATTCGTCTTCACTTAGCTCGGCCAAGTTCCACCGGGGGCGACATTGCGTTATATGACGCTGAAGCCAGCCCCTGCGGCGGTAAGACATATGGCAATACTCCGCAGGACATGCAAAGGGCTTGGACTCAGTCAAGGTTGAACCTGCCCCAAAATTGGCAGTATTTGCAACTCGCAAACGTCTGTTCATCACCTTCACCGTCGCGAACAGTCAGAATCTGCGCAGACAATGTCACACTCACGCCAACCCACCAAGTGGGGTTTGAGTCCCGGCGCTTTTCGCGTCCGCACCGACACGGACTCGAGGGCCATGCCTCCGCATCAACATCCAAACCGAGGACCTCCACAGCACCATGCGAAGTTGTTGTAACCAGTCACGGGAACGGACTGGACGGCTGCTACGGGTTTCAACCGCAAGGGCCGATCCACACACCCTCTCGGTGACTCCGGAGAGTTTGCTGGACGTGACCAATGACAGTAAGCACAATGCCATACGTTTAGACGTGTTTACCACAGACGTTTGCTTCATTAATCCCACCATTAACTCCTTAGATTGCATGAAATATCCTCTGATTAATAGTCGAGTGCTTAGTAGGCGAGAAGTTGTGGAGAGTGGTCGTGCTGAACACTGCGAGGTTACCTCTTTCGTTATTCCAATAGAATCCGGTTGGTGGGGTCCAATTCAGCTACTTGAAGTTAACCACGAAAAGCATTTCGTTTTGGGTGATAATCCTCTATCTATCTTGGGTTTGACAAAGCTGCATGCTTCGTAAGAGTGCGCTTTTACTTAAATCGAACTGGCAAATCGAAATGACCCGAGGCTCGACCGCATTCAATAAACAGGAGTCCGATTTTGATTGGCTCCATTGGAGGGGAAATAGACTCTTTGTAATAGCAAGGGCTCCACATTCTCGAGGTCATTTCTTCTTCTGTTAACCTAGAAGGTAGACCTAATAAGTCCACTGATATCAGGAAATGACTGTGAATTGACTTTTATTAAGACAACCCATCTTATTAGTATTTGCATTATTCAAATTAAAATAATCTTTTGCAGTTTATTGCTTTGTCCTTACAATCTATATATGAAATAAGATTTTTTGATTAGCTTATTTGGAACCGCCGAAGAGATGAAATTACTAAAGGAACGCCAGTGCATCCATTAAATGACGATGCTCAGGCCACCAATGAAACGGCATTTAGACCACAAGTAAGATCCTTCTGCGAGACCCTGAGAATGTTCAAATGTCTCTCCACTGCCATTGACTGTAAATTGTTTCCCTTATGGACTCAGCTAGAAAGCCAGCCTCGATTGAGTTGCTTCACAACCTCATTCAAAATCTGTTAATATCTCAAGAAGGCGATTCCGTCTTGTGCTACTACACGTCCTTCTCAATACCATTGAAAGTGCATTCAAGTTACCAATCTAAACATCATGTTCAATTCCAAGCTGGTTGATATATCATTGTCTATGTTTCCTTCCTTCTTGCAATAGTGCATCTTGAAGGTATTCGCAAGATATACAACACCATTCCCTCTTTTATGTGTATCTGCTTCACGAAACCTATTTCGCACACGGTCATGATGTAATTGAACCCATGTATCGCTACAAATGTGGGACCATTCTTTTTTAGACAAAGGGCAATTAATATGTTTTAGCAACCAAAAAGTACGATAAATTTATGAATTGGCTATGGTTCTATTTGAAATTCCATTCATAAACCATTTCTGGCAACAAATGATTTTGGTGTTCTTAAGTGACTCATAATCGGATAGAACAGTAATCAACCCTATGTTGCTGGTTCTGCGGCAGTGTGCGACTGATTAAATATAAGAGAACATTAACTTTTATGACTCAGGGTTGGCTATAGCTAATAACTAAGGTTAGATTATAAGGGACTCATGCACCCCATTTGAGCCGAGGAAGGATGCGCGAATTAGGTGGACTTCATCAATTGATGCTGATGGAAAATTCAGTTACATCACGATATTGCAGCCACTTTACCATAGAGGTTGTCTGTCGATACAAATTATTTAGACACAAATTGAATTTTGGCAATTATCATTTCAGGTCGTCCTGAAGGTGCTGCTCAAACTGTCAGTAAATCAAGTGGCAAAATGTAAGTATAAGATTCAATCATCAATGCACTTTTCTCCCCTCCATTATAATTTTCTTACTTTGAAAAATCATAGTTCAGCAGGGGAGGTTATTTGCTAAGTATTCAAGTTTATTTTATAATAATGGTTTTCAAAGTCATATATCCCGAAAGCGATGTTATGATATCATCAGGATAAACTTCGATGAAGTGATCTCTCTTTAATGTCGTTAAATAAATACAAAACAGAAGAAAACAAATCCCCTGGATAAAAAATACCAATAGGTATCCCCATTAGCAAGATTCTTTTTTTCCAATAGCGTTTTAAAGAGAAGTAAAAATTGGTATTTCTAAATTTCGGACTATTTAAACAGAACACACTGAATATATCAATCGTTTGGGGTATCACCAAGACAGCAATTTTTCGACCGAGCAACTCAATAGATGTAGGATTTGATGTCAATCTTTAAATTCCTCATTCACCTTCTATTGCAGAAGAAATTCAAATTAACTCACCTAATTTCATTTTGACAGATTTTGCCTCGATGCGAATGTGAGCGACACATTGTTTACTACCAGAATGTCAGCAAAGACGAAGGCGCTTACAAGAATGTCTCAACGGTAAGCCCGTAATATTTAGAATGGATGGGCCCACCTTATTAACTTAACAGACTTCGAAGAGGAAAGAATTGCCAACAGTGTCGTTAAGTTGCATTAGTGGTTCATTATCGATAATTCGTGTTTGAATGGAAGTTTTTATCATACATCCTGATAATGGTTTCCACAAACTTATGAGACGAACAACCTTAGAAGTTAGTTAATGTATCCGAAAACAGTATTGAAATGGT
Organism: Anomotaenia brevis; assembly: GCA_030710315.1. Taxonomy (NCBI): domain Eukaryota; kingdom Metazoa; phylum Platyhelminthes; class Cestoda; order Cyclophyllidea; family Dilepididae; genus Anomotaenia; species Anomotaenia brevis. Next base: position 20,969 of record JAUOZQ010000270.1, read on the forward strand.
AGTCTTTTATGAGATCTTCCTTTTCTCCATCTAATTCCTAACGTTTCACAACCTGAAGAAGTATTTTGCACAAAAAACCCAAATGTCTTGGGTAAAGTGGGTTAATTTTCATACAGCATCCTGCGGTATGAACGTCCTTATTGGAGGCCTTGAAATATTTTAAACCGATGGGTTAAAGTGAATAGTGAGGAAACGACTACCAAAGATTTTGTATTTTAGCTCTCCTACCAGAATGGATAGTATAAGCCAATTTAAATGCTTCTTGAGGGATGTAATACATAAATAATCAGTGTCAACTAAAGCAACTTTCTCGCAAAACGCTGTTAGATTTTCTCTGTCAGAAACTTGGTACATTTTATACATTATAAACATTTATTGTTTTATTGGTGTTGTAATATTTTAAGTAGGGCGTTGTGAGTTCGACCTACGATCCTATTGCAAAGACTGACGAGAGACTCGAGGCATTTTTAAGAAATGCCTTTATTTCCGATAAAAAATGCACACATGAGCTCATTTCTTAGCAAAGTTGCCTATCAAGTCAAATCACTTCTCAAGTTAATGACTTCAGTTCCGAATACCGTCTTTGAAAATGTCTCGATCAACTTAATCAATGCTTCGGATAAGGGGAGAACAAGTGAGATTGAAACTGCCATTTGAAAATTGGTGTTGGTTACCTAAACCAAAATCGATGGTTCTTCGTCTCAGAGGGTTAGTCGAAGCATCATCTTGGTGTCTGAAAAGTAATCTTCTCAGGAATGAGACTCCGAGATTGCTGTCATGTGTTTCCTTATTTAAGTCTTTTCAATCGGTAAGGAGACCCTACTGGAGATCATTCATATTGCCCCATTAATTCTAAATATAGCGAGTTTGCAAATAGGGACGCTCACGTCACTGCAGAACATTCATTTATATGCCTTACAATTTCGACCACGCAACTTTTTAGTCTGAGCTTGTATTTTTAATTTACTTTTGAGGCCCCATTCTTAAAAATGAACCATTCCATTACTCATATCGTAAATCGAACTTGCAAAAGAGGAAGGAGGAGGTCTGATAACATGAAAGTTGGGTGGGGCAGTGGTGTGACTAACGAGAGTCAATGGATGAATTACTTGGAGAGTTGAGGGTTGGGTCGTCTTGGGGCACGCAGCATTCATTTTCCCGGAGGGAGATGCGGACTTTGGGTTCGAAGACGGTGGCCTGAACATCACTTTCGGAGGCAGCGGATCTCTGCGGATATCTTCTAGATTCCTGGTACTTTTTATTTAGAGTTCTCACAGAGAAAATGTTGAAACTTCATAGCCAGACTCTGTTGACAACAGCCCTATAGGCCCTGAAGACAGCCTCATAGAATCTCGAGTCCTCATAAAAACACTCATCTTTGCTGTCGTTCAGACCGAAAACAATGTTTCGTCCTTTTTAAATCAAATCAAATCTTTTATCTTTCCAGCTGTCTCACTGAAATTAGGTGAAGTAATTTATAATCCACACGGTATATGAGTAATTAGGTTGAATTTATTGGGTTCGAAAATGCTCATACCTCGTATTTTTAGCGATCTCCGGCAAGATAATGGCTGCCGGGGTAATTTTCCTGTTCAACTCGCTTGGAAAGAAGGAAAATTAGGACTTCATCAATTGACATCATAGCTCGCGCCTCTCTGGTTGCTTGTCCCATTGTTTCAATGATGGTTCTGCAGGGAACTGCTTTGACAAATCCAATGCAACCCACTGGAATTTCCTATTTAAATCATTTTCCCACCCCGACGAAGTCGTAAATCACCATCAATTTCTGTTTAAATGACGCAAAATGCAGTTAGCCGAGTAAAATAGGAGCATAAGCGAATATTTTCAGGTAATAAAATTCTGCACAACTTCCATTAAAACTGGCCTTATTCACTCGAAGGAAACACTTCAATGTCTTCCTCTGAGGACCCTCGCGAATTTGCTCTGTGACAATCGCACAACGGCGCTTGTAGTAAGTTGCTTACTTTGCATCTTTTCCGCGTCGACTGGCTCTAATCCATCAGTCATGGTTAGAAGAAACAGCGGGAGATCCTTCGTGCTCTCTACAGGTCGTCATGGTTTGACTGAAACATGATTGACTCAGGATTTCAGTCAAGAATGCCAGCGAATTTGAAGGCGTATTCGAGGGTTCTTCGGCTCTTCAGAAGGATGTCGCGAGGTCTTTTGCAGCAGCATGAGCGGATTTTATTAGTGCGCTCGACATAAGGCTGTTTAAATTTCAATAACCTTTGTAGTGAAAATAAAATCGCATCATCAGTTTACTGTTTCGCTGTGGCAGAGAGCCATGTAATGAGATGCAACTCACTAGCTCGTGGATCTCACGGCCTTGGAGGCAATTCGAGCAGAATTGGTAACGGCACTCAGGGTTCCCACTGACCACCCGATTAGAGCCTCCGGCTTTCTCAATCATCTCGGAGCACTTGAACATCCTTTGATGTTTCCAAGCGGCCCTTCAGAGTTATCCGAAAACACAACCAAATGAATTTGGTAAAAACGCGGTTATTCCTGATTCCGTATCATTAAAAACAAGTCTTATTTCATCAATAAAACTATCTTAAATATCGATTCAGTCCTAACAATATATTATAGCTCCTGACATATCCGTCAAAAAAATTAATAGAAATGATTGCTCGAATATTGCCACAAAATTTCCGCTGGAAAATTCATTTTATTTCAAATTAGATTAACTTCTTTTCAAACAGCACACCATTTAAGTGTGGCAGCGGGAGCAACTTATACGAGTTTACGTATATAATTTGTAATTTAACTGCAAAACTGTAGTTAAAATATCTACTTTTTTTCTGAAACATAAATTCGAGCTTAACAACAATATTTCTATTCGTGAATATTTTTTGGTATATGAGAGCAAATAAGGAAAACCAACGAAACACTTAGTGTTTATATTCCACATCTTCATGAGCTTACGGAGCACTGGTTAATAATAATCATTGCCACAGGCAAAGCAGAACTCCGTCTTGCAGCCTGGAGAGGCCACACTGTTGATGCACTTCGATGCCATCTCTCAATCAGAAGCCCCTACTGTAGCGTATCGAATTCTCTCACAACCATGACCAAGACACCACGAGATGGAAGGCTGATGTCCGACAACTTGTTTCACCAGGGATTTCTTATAGCGCTTCAGTGTTGCTGTAGTTGACTCAGAATTGGGCTCAGGATAGAGGGTAAACGAGACAAATTGAACTAGAGAGAAATACACATGTGATTAATCTATTTGAAAATGCACTATTCTCGAAGATTTTTTTATGTTGCAACGGTTCTGGACCTGCAAAAAAACATTTAAAGCTATCGCTTTCATTAGCGCATAAACATAGTAGATTTTGAGATTTCCGACGCTTTTCTAGGAAAACTGCTGTTATCTCAAATAGCTGCTGAGAATCACTTTTTAAAGGGGACATTTATTGCAGTAAGACGACTCGTTTCAATTCTTTGTCAAATTAAGACATTAAACTATCGTAACATATTGTGTTTTTCTCAAAAAACTTCATTATTTCAGTCAATTCTAAATATTCAATTAAATTATGAATTCCGATGTGGAAACATTTGATGCTCCAAATGAAAATTTTCGTATTACCTTGATGGCTCTGATTCAAATTATATGGGATTTTACACAAGCAATAGCACAAACAATGTATTTTTATAAGTGCATGTTCCTAAAAATTAATAGACATATTAATGGAGCATCAATGGAATAAGAAATCGCATTTAGACGCCTAGCCGAATGCTTCTTTTTATGATCTACAACATATGATGATACCAACTGGATAGGCAGCAGTTCAAGAAATGTTAACTGTATTTGCAAATGCTTGTTTTCTAAATTCAATTTATTTGCTATTTGTAACGTGTGCATTAACACTGTGGCAACAAAGGCATTTAATGCTGATAGTTGTGGCTTTTATGTGATCTTAAATAAGAAGAGAGGAGAGACGTAATGCGGTCTGCTGCAATTTTGTTAAACAAATTTAACAAACAAATGGATAACGAGTTGTTCATCAATCGTCTTAATTGCTTATTTTCTATCTTGCCAAAATGCAATTTTGATTTCCTGAATTCCTCATAAGAAGTGATTTTTCTAAAGAGTTGAATTCATCCTTATCACTTTTCCAACAGCAATGACATTCTAGGGTTCTTAGACTTGGTGAATTTCGCCAAAGCCGTAGGCAGACAAAGACAAAGTTACGAAAATTCTTCGTAACAAGCAAAATGCAGAAGGTTCTGCCACGTGTGCACAGTTTGGAGGAAGATAGTAATCGGTAGTTATTACAATTAACTTCGCATTGACCTTCGGTGCCTTGAAGTGGCTTTGTGCATACGCCCGGTGGTGTGCTAAGATTAATTGAGCCAATAAAATAAGGCGAGCGCTGAATGATCACAATTCAAAATGAACGATCTGAGAAGTGATAGAAAAATTCATCATCATCGTCGTCGTCATTAAGGAGAATTCAAATATATCCTTTTGGGTCATATGTCACGTGCTTGTCTATCGATACAGAATGATTTATTCAATTTACTCTATTAGTACAAATGTGTTTGCTATTTCAACTGAGTAAAGTGCTTTTAATGGCGCTTTTATGAAACTAAACAATGCACCCATTGAACATGCTCGAAGGGTGTTTGATAATGGTGAACAAATTTATAGAAATCTTAGTATGACCCTTAACGTAGTAAATATTGATTAAAATTTACTTTGACTAGAAAGCCGATATTTTGTTACATAAGAAGTCGTTATTGGAACTAGAAAGTCCTAATGGAAACCACTTCGTTTGGAATAATCGAAAACCAAGTTTTAGACTTGTAAGGAAATACCTTAATTCTGGCTAGGTAAAGACTATTGATGGAAAAAAGGTGATTCTACAAAGAGCTCGGCATATCACCCAAATTAAGCTAAAACTAAAAGATATTTCCTGCGGAATCAGCCAATTAAGTCTACAAACCTGAATGCTCAAACAAAGTCGTTCGGTTGCTACTGAACATTTTCAGTAACGCATTTCATATACTTCATTGCATATGAATACCGATCAAATAAGTTCCCTCCAGATTAAATGCGATAATTATAAATACTTTTCATCTTCTCTTTATTTAATTTTTCCTAATGGAAAACGACTTTTTTCTACCCTTTAACTCTACTTGCGCTGAATAAGGCGAACCCTCGAATACGCCTTCAAATTTGCTGGCATTCTTGACTGAAATCTTGAGTCAACCATGTTTTAGTCAAACCATGACGACCAGTAGAGAGCACGAAGGATCTCTCGCTGCTTTTTCGAACCATGACTGGTGGATTAGAGCCAGTCGACGCGGAAAAGATGCAAAGTAAGCAACTTACTACAAGCGCCGTTGTGCGATCGTCTGAAAGAAAACACTTGAAACCTCGTTCCTGAGTCTCATTCAAGAGAAGAAAGTCCAAAAGAGCTCCTGGAAAGTGGGTCGTCATTATGAGAACACAGGCGTGCATTAGTTCCTCATCCGCACACAAATTGGCCGTTTTCTAAACCTCTCGGAGATTCATCTCATTGATCCTGGATGCATATTAAGAATCAATTAATTGTATTGTCAATATAAATATTAACCAATATTAATTTGCTCTCTCCATTATATACCCAACTCAGATACTAACGTTAGAAAGCAAGGAAATAAGAATAGCCCAACAAATAGAACATCTTACACTTGGTTGGTATTCCTGATTAGCCTAGTTATCAAGCAAATGAAAAATTATTAATGTAGGAGGGGAAAAGGTGACTCGCCTAGAACTGATGAAACTTCTACACCACCACACCATCTCTGTGCAATGGATGTTTTGACTATAGAAGAATTTTAAGTGCCCTTTCCCCCTTCACCACAAACTGCATTCCGTACGCATAGTCGATAGCCGCTTTGACAGCCCTGCAAATTCAACGAAGAGGTTTAGAAAAAAGCGATTAAACAATTTTGGTCGCTGGATTGTGGGATAGTGAAAGGAACCTACACAGCAGGAAAGCGGCTCAAATCGAGTCTCTGTCGCTTGTTAGGAAACAGACTTCAATTTATTTCATGTAAGTCCCACAATGCTTGGAAACTTGGCAGAGAAATAGCTGGCTCTCTGCTCCTTGGTAACAATAAGCGGACTACATGCATTGGGACTGAATTAGAAGGAGGGGGCTTTTCTGGAACCGAAAAGGATGTCCACCAGCATAAATTTGTTGACATTCAAATTCTTCGAAACACTATTCACATAACCTTGTGTCTAGGAGACCCAGTCTATGGGATCTATCGTTTGATCTTATTCGGTGCGTTAATGGAAGAGTCATTTTGTTCCCAAAAGGACAACGTAACTGCATTTTGCTGATGTATAAACGGAGAATGGAGAAGAACCCTTTAAAGACACTCGGAAAAGAATAAACTCTCTTAGAAATGCTATGAAAATATCTATTCGCGCCCTTCACTACTACCGCTGTCTACCATCAATATGTATATTGCACAATTTTCTTTGCAAGAAGAAAGCAGCCACTTCTGCAGCTGGTGTGAGCTCTTCGAAAACGGAATTCGATGAGATGTTTTTAGAGAAGGCGTGAGTACTATAACGTTTATTAGAAAAACGTATTGATAGCTAAATTTGTGGACGGCTTTGATGTCGACTAAATTGTATTGTCCCTCAAAATGGCTCCATGAGGCCAAAAGTATGAAAATTCTCACAAGCTTTCAACTCGGCTTACATCCTTCGAAAAATGAGAAAATGAAGGCTGAGGTGTTTGTGGGAGCATAGATGAAAGTTCACTGATAATGCCAAAATAACGACCGAAAATGTACAAATGCCTATTGGAAAGAAAATTTGAAGCAACTATGATTTACTTACCTTTCGTTATTATCTGTATAATATGCACAGTTACTTAGCTCGTTACTATGACGCCTTGCACTTCGTTGTAGTAAATTCGGTGTGGTTTGGGCTGTCTTCTTTGACTTGTTGGTGTGCATTGCGGTGAAACTGAGTGACTGATGACTTTGGGGCATTTTAATTCGCAAAATTTGGATGAAGTGCGAAATAGGTGTTGCTCGTAGCTGTGCTCGGTTACGAATGGCTGGACGGTTTATATGTCTGGAAGTTATGGAATCACTGGCCAGTCAGAGCTCCCTTTATTCTGCATGATTAGAGCTGTCTGTGCTTCTACTCAGTGGCCTCTGCGAGTTAACGGTAGTTGCCCTGATAGGTGAGTCACCACCCTCTATTCTCCTCCTCATTCCAGCAATTTGACTCGGGTAGAATTTAAGCAGTTTCTTAATTTTATTTTTAAACGGTTAGACAGATACGCTTTATATCGATTCCATTTCCTCATATACATTTATATTTTTTTCATTAAGTTTGTTGACTGTTCGTTGGATGAAATGGTTAAAGTACGTCGATTATAATTGTTAGCGTTTTGGTGTATATCGCCGGATCAAAGGATGATTAAATGGCAGGCAGTACCACTGGATTGTACCAGGATAGCAGCACATCAACCTTGTCTTTTTTCATTTTGTGTGATAGGTTGTAATTTAGTATACAAGTTGCCAGTGTTGCATAAGCTGTAATTTCTTAATATGCTCGTTTTCACGATCCTGTGCGAAACATTCTTAAAACCCTAATATGACTTTTTTCTGTTGAATCACTTTATAAGATCTTTGATTATATGTTTATATATATATACATTGATATATATTTTTCTCCTAGTGATAACATAAAAAGATGTGCTGATCAACGCATGGACTTGATCGACTAGTTTTCATTTACACATGCTAGGACTCATCGGCCTTCTTAATATCTTAATTTTAGCAACCGGATAATAAATCCAATATCATCTATAAAGAATCAATTGCAGTTGCATATATAAAGAAGAACCATCTGTAAATATGCATAAGACAACAATTGGACATAGGCATAAAATCAGCCTCCAACACTTATAGATCCGCGTAGACTCTGTCAAAAACCACTTCAACCACCCTACGACGGCCCATTCAAAGTCTTAGCCCGTCAAGCCAAACACTTCGTTATTGATCGCAACGGCACTAAGGACTCCGTCAGCATCGACCGGTTGAAGCCCGCCTACGTCGACTCCACCCCCCACTCCAGCTATGGCAATTCCCAACCCGCCAATCCCCCGTTCCACCTACTCCCTCCCCGTCCATCGTTACTGTACCAACTCCCACCCCAGTAACTCGCACACGCTGCGGACGTACTGTAACATTCCCGTCCCGCTTTAGTGAGTTTGTACATTAGCTTTTATCGAGCGTTTTCATTGTAGATACAACCAACGCTCTAGGGGAGGAGCACTGTAGCGCGCCAATTAATCTGATTCACGCCGTCCAATAGCAACGGCCCACGCACGTCTTTCAACGCAATTAAGGCTACCCAATAGGAACAACTCGAGGAATCACTCTACCAATCAACGACGAGTTCGCCTTAGCCGAAATAAGTTGTAACTATAAATAAGACAACTACCGGCGTGCTAAATACACACATACACATCCTCGTACGCTCTGAGATAACGTGGTTCTGTCTATCTTGGGTTGGAGATTATTGTAGTAGGCACAAACCACTACAAGACGACAATAGCAACAATACTTGCAAATCATGTATAGCCATTTCAATAATTCAATATTAAGGTGTTAACGCATCTGCTCATTTGCATCTATTATGCATTTTTATTGTTAAAATATATTACTGCTCAAAATGCAAATAAACTCAAATCGAATTCAAAAAATTATCAAACAATTGTGTTCTCGTGGTTATGGTCCTTTATGGTTAGTTAGTCCGTTTAAAAACAGATCAAGTACATGCAACACCATATTATTCTGTACCTGCATACTAATTAACCTAACTAACTACTTTAACCTGCAATTAAAAGTAAATATATTTTTTGACCATGAAAAATTTCTCCAGAATATCTCAAAGTCAAATGTCAGAACAAGAAAACGCTTTATGAAGTACCTTGACAGAATTTCACAAAGTCTTGCATATTTAATTAAAATAAATTATGTCATTGTATTTACTTTTGACAAAAAATTAGAAACAGTTTGATTATAATCACACTATATTTTAACAAGTTCGTAAGAACTTTATATACAAGAATCAGAAAGACATCCCACAGTAATTTTTCTTATGCAAGTCATAAGATCACATTTGAGTTTCAGGTTAAAGCAATAAGAAATCTAGTGGAGCACTAGTTGGGGTATTTCATAGGCAATGTTCGCTTTTTAATTTTAAAAGTACCAAACTCTGGTCTGCTGAGTTTTTATTAAAGTGGTTTAACGAACAGGTGGATAACGAGCTGATTATCAATGGTCAGAATTGCTTATTTTCGATCCTTCCACGATGCACTGTTGATTTCGTGATTTCCACATAATAAAGCAATTTTTCTGAAGAGTTGAATCTACCCTCATCTCTTTTCAACATCAATGACTTTCTAGAGTTATTATACGTGGTAAATTTAGCCAAAGCCGTAGGCAGAAAAAGACACACTGCGCAGTTTGAAGTAGGAAGGAAATCGGTAGTTATATAAATTAACATCTCATTGACCTTCAGAGCCTTGAAACGACTTCGCTCATACGTCCGGTGGTCTGCTAAGATTAATTGAAAACAGCAAAATAAGACCAAATACGAGTGTGCATTATTGAAAGTAAAAGACTTGAGAAGTGATAGCAGGATTCATCGTCACCACTAAGGAGAATTTGAATTTATCCTGTCATATGTCATGTGCTTGTCTATCGAAACATAATGATTTGGTATTTGTGAACAAATTCATGAGTTTCTTAATATGGCCAAATATGCCGTAAATAATAAATGGCTTTTACGTTGACTCATAAAACATATATTTTGCTTCATAAAAGCCATTATTGAGACTGGAAAATCATAATTGCAGGCACTTCTTTTGAAATTAGCGAAAACCAAGTTTATGACTCATAAGGAAATACCTTAATTATGGCTAGGTAAAAACTACTGATGGAGCCAAAGAGATGAGTCTACAAAGAGCTCGGCATTAAGATACCATTAATGGATATTTCATGCCGAATCTGCCAATTAAGCCTACGAATCTCAATGCTCAAAAAAGTCGTACGGTTTCTATTGAGCATTTTCAGTAGCTCATTTTGTATACTATATATATATATTTTTTTTACACACCCGTTTCAACAAGTGAGAGTAGATAATTTTCATCGCTTTCTTACTTTCTGTAAATGAATGGTCAGAAAAACTTAACTATTTGAGGTGGATTGTGGGCTTAGTAAATTCACCGCTGATTTGTAAGTGAAATAGATCAAGCTCACCTGGTATGTTACTCTGTCTATGTTCAGTTTTCATCATTATAAGACATTATAGCATTATATTATTATGTATTACTATTTTATTATTTAATATTAATATATATATTTCATTATATTATATTAATATATTATTTGTTATTAATGATTATGTTAATATGATATATATAATAATATAATCTTAATCTCCTAATCAAGTGAAAATACAAACATTAAGTTTGTTAGCTTTCTTGCTCTAGTTTTAAACCATAAGAATGCAACATATATTCAGCCGCTTATTGACGTTAGCATGAGAGAACACTATGGATAGGTTACTTAAACTGTTGATAGAAAGAAATCGAAATTGTTGGCACGGCCTCCCTGGTCATTTTTGAGATTATTGGCTGCTGGTGTTTTATCATCTCCAGCTTTTCTAAAAGAACAAATTGAAAAATATAACTCCCTATCGAATGCTCATATAAGCACTCCAGTAAAAACGACGGGCGATAAGAACCCCTGAAATGCTCAGTTAATGGTTTTTACGCATGCCTTCCCTATCAAAAGCTCAAACACTCCCTCATCCACCATAAATCAGGGTGAGCAATGATAGACATCACCCTGATCTTAATTTCGGGGATGATCGCGATGATGATCAATACTCTATACTCCTGTGAGAACAATTCCTCGAAGTGATAGAGAAAGTTAAGGTGAAGACTAATAAATGGCTGTGGCGAGAAGACGTTGTAGATATAACAATTGACGGGATGATTGCGCTAGCAAAGCAGATTGTTTCATACAGATCTACAGCTTAGAACTGATTTAGAAGTGTAGTTGCGGACTACTCGATAAGGATGTGTGTAGCAAAAGATATATCTGAGTGGGAGCTCAATCCAGCTCCTCCTCCTTCTCCTTCTCTGTGGCTACTGGTACCGCAAACGGCAAAACTATCAAGAACAATCAGGGTGATGCCGCAGGTGTACAGTCTTCATCAGCCGCCAAGGTCAAGAATAATCTCTATAGCCCTTTTTCACTGACGTTTACGCTAAATCTCCCCCAACCTCCCTCCTAGTTCCTTGCATGCGATGCATCTACCAAAAATATAAATCCCCAAATATCTAAAGAAACCTCTTTATAATCGAAAAGTTGTTTCCTTTCATTCGGTCTGTTTCAAAATATTCCCTAAATTCGTTACACTTTGTTGTACCTCAGTTGAAGTTTCCTGCCCTTAGATTTGTGCCCATTTCAGGTTCTGGTTGGAGAATGGGAAAAGTCGTCAACATACCGACGCCGACAAGATTATTAGTACATAGTAGCTATATTTTAGTGGTGACGACTACAAATGACCCTAGATTTACTCTCTTGACTCGATGAACCTCATAATCATAAGTATCAATGTTGGACCATGCAAAAAAAGAGTTTTGCCTCCATCAAAACTGCGGTTTATATAAACTTGAAAAATTGTGATTTACCGATGATAAATTGACTATCAAATTGCATCCGATAGTGAAAAACAACTTACTATTTCATCTTGTTTCTTGATATTGCACCTAATTTAATAATATTGATGTGTTCGAGTCATATTTATCCTTGCAGGAAAAGTACCACCTGATTTCGTGAAAATAATAAGAAGAAATTAATACATCCCCTATATCAAGACTTGCTTTCCTATTAATATGTAAATAACGATGCAACTGGAACTTGCAGTTTCAGCTTCGGATGGGCACATTTTCAAATTGATGCTTCTAAATGTCCACGTAGCAACACTGCAAACATGGTCAGTTCGTAGCTAGAATATTTGAAAAGGAAATATTTTGATGAATCGAGTTTAAATCTGTCTACACCCGTTTAGCGGTTTAATTTCAGTATTAAAGGAGTGACTCATTTCTACCATTTATTATTCCTCCCCACCAACAATTATTTACGCGAGGAAAGCCTTGTTTGGGACAATTTTATATAGACTTAAACACATATAATTGTTGCCTTGAGAGGTAACGATTCAATGGTATTAGTCCTTGCTGGTCCTAAGTGAGTATTTCAAGGGCTGTTTTCTCATGAATTTCCCATCTCGAATTTTCTATTGTATCAATCAATCGAAATCCAAAAACCCAATCGAAGAGTAAAAGGTGGGCCGATTGCCATAAGGCAAGAGGTATCATTCCCCATTTTTTTCAAATCCAATCATATGAATTATATTTGATCAGTCCATTTGCAGAAAAGAAGAGACGCCATTTGGAAAAAGTTACTACGAGTTGAAGCAGGACGAGATGCGAATCGTGTTGGTTAAGCTAAGAGCGAGGCTGAGGAGGCTGAGTGGGATGCGAAGGGAAAAGGTGAGCCTTTGTATAATTTGATGCGCAGTTTTAAAGTTATCTCGTAGAGTAACAACTTTCAACTCTTAAACAATGACCATAAAGTCCTTAGAATACCAGAGGTATGTAGGTACAGAATAATATGGTGTTGCATGTACTTGATCTGCTTTTAAACGAACTGACTATCCATAAAGGACCATAACCACGAGAACACAATTGTTTGGTTATTTTTTGAATTTGATTTGAGTTTATTTGCATTTCGAGCAGTAATATATTTTAACAATAAAATATAACAATATTGACGCAAATGAGCAGATGCATTGACACCTTAATATTGAATTATTGAAATGACTATACATGATTTGCAAGTATTGTTGTCATTTAGAGTTCGTTCGTGATTCCTGGAAAGGAGTTTTTGATCCACTAATTATCGTGAAGCATTTCGAGATATTTCTAAACCAAAAAGTAAATTTAATTAATTTAGCTCAAAGTGTAGTCAACTCAATTCGCATTTATTAATTTTTCAATAGGGTAGTGAAAGAAACCCCATATCAGTTTAAACACATTTGAAAAAAGCATCAAGAATTGTTAACAGCTAACACAACCTTGGTGACAGAGGCCTAATAATGGAGACGAAAAGGAATGATTTTGAACGAAATGACGGGTTGTTTCTACGACAAATAAAAGGCATTTCAAATTTGCCCTTCGTTCTGCTTTTAAAGTGCATTTTTTGCCAGTAAGGAGCTGGAACCTTATCTTATCATTCACAGAATACACATTATTAATTGAACATTATATAATATACAATGATTAAGGGCTTATTTGGATTTTCTTGAAATTTGAGTATTACATATGGGATGACATAAAATTCATTTATAGCTTGTGTTCACGGAGGGAATACTTATCCGATTTATGGAAGCAGAAAGTCTCTTCGGATTTACACGATAACCACGACACTGTCTTCAGCTGTTCAAATTTTGCAGTTAAACTTAGAAGATCCTGCAAAACTGCGTTCGAAACATGAGTAAACTAAGGTTAGTCCTCAATTAATTCTATAGAGCTGAAACTGTGGGGTTAGCGGCAATTGATTTAACGAAATTTTCCGGACCATATTTTATGCTTAAAAAAATTTGCTCATTTGAAGCGAAACTGGTTTTTTATTTAATATCTGAAAGTGAACCTTTGCAAAATGTTTTTTTCAAATATGTCGCTTAATTTTCCGTACATGTGACTGTAAAATAGTTCTTTCGTGCTCCGATTGCACAATTTCACTCGTTTTTCTTTTTTCGAGATTTGAATTTATACTCATTTTGCTCTCTGAAGTTGCTTCAAAATTGCTCCAACTTCACTATGAGCAGTAGCGAATAAAACCCCATAATATATTTATAATATTTCATCTCCTCCATTTCTGACAGGAGGAAATATCAGTCATAATTTCGAGTGCATTTGCTACTTCTATTGGTGAAAGACATGACCGGCCATTGGCAAATAAAAATTCAACCAATAGCAACTCAGGATATTGGTATAAAACAGCGTTGAAGCAGACACCACGCTCACTCATTCCAACCATCTGCTTGCTTCTTGCAGTCATCTCAAGCTCGGCCGAACCGCTACCTTCGCCTCTACTGAAGCATTACGAATTCACTTCAATGATCGTACTAGTCTTGAATTCCATCGACAAACGACTACAAGAAGTGCCATTGGCCTATGCCACTAGTTATCCTCCATTCGGTATCGGCATGCCGATTGCAAACACGATTCCGGCTGCAAAGCCACCGCAGATCAGTTGGATATCACCCAGCAGCACCGACATCCGCGATTTCCAGCTCCTTATGCCAAGCCTTAGCGGTGAGTTCACTAGATTTTGCTTTCAAATTATCCACATTTGGATCAAACGAAATGAGTCCCTAAGTGCAGGGAGGAAAGCTGCGTTCTTGAGCAATTCTAAGACCTATTAAGAACCTATTTAAAACTTGTTTTAGCATCGCAATATATCGGGTTTGGAATGGGGGCGACACCAACTTAGTTTATTTTCTGGCACTGATTGACAGTTTCCCTTCTCAGAGGAGCCAAACGCAAAGAGCAGCATGCATGAGGGCAGATGGAAACAGACTTGCCTGGTATGCGAACGCGTGGCCACTGGAAACCATTACGGTGCACCGACGTGCGAAGGCTGTAAATGCTTCTTTCGACGATCGGTTGAGCAGAACATGAATTACCAATGCAGGAAGGACGACAGGTGCCACCTCACCGTCAAAAACAACCGTCGACGCTGCCTACGCTGTCGCTATGCTCGGTGCATCGCAGTGGGCATGAGACCGAGTCGTACGTTCTCTCCTCGAGTTCTTGCAACAATTCATAGACATGCAAAGTTAGCCTTCACTAACCAAGGCAGTAGGTGTTCCAATGACTAATGAAATCACAATCACTAATGGGCTGAATGCACGAAACACGCTTTTGTTGTTTCAGGGGTTAAGGATGAGGAAAATCGCGTGGAAAGGGATGAAATCGACGCCCGTCTGGGTGAGCTATATATGTCGCCATCGGAGCATTCCTCCTTAAGCATTTCTCATAGGTCGTCACATCGTCCACTGACCAACTGAAACAGCTTCACCATTTCAGCCTCAAACTCGTTCAGGACACTGGACAGCCACCTCTACCGACTCTCGACAACCGGTGGTAGAAACTCCAACTGAGTGGCAGCCATCGACTTCGTTACTCCTGAAACGAGCACACTCAATGGAGCACATTCACTGCATGGACGCAAACGACTTGCTAGACCAGGAGGAGCCGTTAGACCTCTCAGTTCCTAAAAGATGTTTTTCATCGTCTTCTGACACTGCAGAGATGTCTTCTGACTCCGGTGCCAAGTTATTCACGTGATATAATAAATTCAGGACTCAAGGCTTTTAATTGAACTACGACCGAGTCTGAGTCCAATCCTTTTTGTCATGTATTTTTCACCATTCCCGGTTACCCACGTTATCATCCAAGGCTGCAAATAGCGAAAAGACTTGTCCTTAATTGCTTCGTAATCGAAATCCTGGAAATATCTTCAAAAGCAAGCTGCACTGTCGGTGATAGAAAGCCTCAGGCATGGAATCTGCCCTATACTAATGCAAATTTAATGAAATACACATTGGAATTTTCTCAAATATTCACAGTTAGTGATAAATATTTACCAGGGGTCAGTTTTTTACCAATGCAAGCTCAATGCGATGATTAAATGTTCACGTGACCACAAGATTACGGCTGGCCACCAGCAGCCTGCTCGCGCTCAACCCCCACGCCCCGTGAGGTATGTGTGGTAAAAGGAACCAAGAAGGTTTACCCGTAATGGTTGACGTAAGTGAGGTTGATTAATATATAATTTTATTGTTACCAAGAGAAGAAACAGGTAACTTTTTGATTAGAGGAGGACTGTGATACAATGGATTTGACAATGCCACTGTTGTACTATTTGTTTATAAGGGGCTTTTTTCCAATGATTGGTATAAAGAGAAAGGTAGTCTTTAATCCGATAGGTGATACAAGATGTTGAAAATCGCGAGGTTACCAGCTCCCAAATGGAGATTTTTTTCTCAGATATACCATGGGTACGCTTCCTTTTTTTCCAAGCTTAGAAACTTTTCGTTTCTAGTTGATTGAACTATATTCTGCTCCCCTTCAGTAAATAAATGAGTATTACTTATTGTAATTTAATTCATTGATATGAAGCTAGGCACTTCACTCGTCGTTTGTGAGTATTCGTCTCTGGGGTTGATTTATTTATCGAAAAATCGCGTAAAGTATGACTTTGAATTACAAAAAAACCACAGTACGTAGGGATTAGACCACAGACTTAGTACCAATTTTATCACAAAAGTAATAACTACGATTATTCGAGGTTAATTATATAAGATAAAATATCAACCTCTAATCCTTTGCACTCAATCGAAAACATGTGAACCTGGATTTTAAACTAGCGACAACACTAAAATACGTGAGAGCACGCTTGAAACAACATTAAAATGACTACTCTTTGGAACACTCTGTCATAATTTATTATGCACGCATGACAAAGAAATGTATTTGGGAGAAATCAAGAGCGATATATCTGGTGAGTAGCATTAAAATGGAATACAGGCCTATTTATTGTCAATATAACTTTTTTAAAGTTTGCCTTGAATCCATAGTGGCTATTTGTGACGTAAAAACATTAATCAGTTTTTGATTGTCAAAATAAAATAGGTTTGATGTGGTTAAATATTGTGTTTGGATAATCATCTTGAAACTATATCCCATAGTGCATTTTCCGAAGAACTCAAATGTCAGTTTCAACCTCCACCGGCGGCTTTGCAAAAGCTGTTTCTTTCTGATGAATTTGTAAGCTAGGTAACAGGTAGTGGACAGTTGATTTTCATTTCCATCTCACATGATGATCCTATAAACAAAAGCAAGAGATATGAAGCAGGACAGGTGTATTTGAGTAGACAAAGCCAAAGCGTGAGAAGGATTAGGTATTTGTCCCTTATTTACGGTAGCACGTGACGGCAGCTTTGAACTTCTATTGGCCTTACGTTCATCACCGGTGACTGTGGGCCAACAGACAAGCAGATCATTGAAGCCGGCGGAACACAACTTCTCTCGCACGACTTAGCCATTATCGAATCACACCAATATTCCTAGATCATCCCCTAAAGAATTTGTATAATTATTAGGAGAGGGCAGAACATTCGACGTGGTCTTCGGTGAGAACACGCCGAGGCGGACACCAACCCAATGCACTACACGGTTTATTTGGGTTTTGTCAAATATGCTTGGGCTCTATCTTCGTTTGACGGGTAACTCTAGAAGAATGACGCTGGAGACCCATTTAAAGTCAATAATGATTTTACACATCATGATTGAATAAATTCTGACCTCTTAGGATGGGAAATGTGGTTGAGAGGTGACGAAATAGCGCGAACTACTACAGAGGAAGTCGACATGATTGTTGGTGATTTTGAGAAGTTTGTATGACAAACATTCTCCGCTTTCTCCTTACAAAAAATAAACTTGAGAAAATAATCGATAATTTGTTAATGTAACAACAAATATTAATATTTGTAAGATATTTAA
This sequence comes from Anomotaenia brevis, assembly GCA_030710315.1. Classification (NCBI taxonomy): domain Eukaryota; kingdom Metazoa; phylum Platyhelminthes; class Cestoda; order Cyclophyllidea; family Dilepididae; genus Anomotaenia; species Anomotaenia brevis. The sequence goes on from JAUOZQ010000270.1 coordinate 38,662, forward strand.
GTAGTTATTGGTGGGAGTATTAACGTTTAAGTCAACACGGAAGGTCATAGTGAACCATTGCAATGTGGCGTCCTGACGCCAGCTAAGCCCTAACGACAATCTAATCAATGTCAGGATTTCAGGGGTACTAAATACATCTTGTGGATACTTAAACAATCACTACAGCTTGGTAAGGGGAATTCGTGTGAATGAAATCAGTGCTGTGGCGCGATCTGCGCCGACCTGTGGTTTGGCGAAGGGCCCGACATTGAGCCTCAGTGAGTGCCTCGGCTGGTTCAGTTTCTTGAATTTTTTCATGTTTCTCCCCCTATTAGGCTTTACGGGGCCTCACCCGTTGGATTTTTACCCGAGAAGGAATGGTTCCATTTAGTCCCTATCTGCAAAACAACCCAGAGTGCAAAGGGTACGTCCGACCCTCAAAAAAGTTTAGACTTTCGTGCTTTTGGAAAATATGGTGATGGATGCCAAATCAATGAACGCATTTTAGCTTGCATTTTCGCAAGTCATTCCTCATTTTTAGTTTGGGCTTTCATGTGCAGGCGCACTAGCATTGCCTTGAAGTTAGGGGTAACTTGCATTGTGGGGAGCGCTCGATGCAGTATTTGATTTTTTTAGTTTTGGGGATTAAAATGTGTTGTTTGCAAAAAAATCATTTTTTGTAATGGTCTGTTCGAAAAAGGGCAGGTCTAACGGTGCAGTTAGATGCAGTGTTAGCTCCTAAAATCACTGCAGGACTCAATGAACACTTGCGGAACCCAGTATCCAAAAAAACTAATAAACGAAATAAAAACATCGATCTTACCTGGTTAATGCCTACACGGTGAAACATAAGCAGTGCTCAGGAGGACTATTTATCACAGAGATTCACAACGGCGCATCTCGTCAAGCCATGATGTGTGTGTGTCGAGGACTTATGGATTTGGTATATTTTCAATAATCCCAACCTTTCGTCATATTTCGTGGCAGATCATTGGTCCGTCCGTTGATCTAAGAGACTTGAATGATTCAATCAATCATTTGTGTTCAAAAGCAGCAAAAGTGCTGGGCAGTTCCCTTCGATGTTTAATAATTAAATCCTCGCCACACTTCGAAAACCGTTTTCGGAAATTTGTTATTTGTTGAAGTGGTGCATAATATGACTTGTAAATAAAATAAATTAATATGAGATATGCTTGCGCAACCATTATACAATAAAGTCCCAAACTAAGCACACTTTAGGAAATCTACTACTTTAATCTAAAATTAAAAGCAAATCCAATTCTTGGCTCCGAAAAATTCTTCAAAAGTATCTTAAAGACAGATGTCAGACTAAGGAAAACGCTTTATGAAGTACATTGATAGAATTTCGCAAAGTTTTACACGTCTAATTAAATCGAACTATAACTGTTTATTTACTTTGGACAAACAGAAATAAAGCAGATTGAAAACAATCACATTCTATATTAAAAACATCAAAAGGACTCTTATATGCAAAAATAATAAAAACACTGGAGGATATTCTTTGAACAGTCTCAGGATTCTTCATCCTTTCTGCTCAATGAACTCTACTGTGAGTAAATGAGTAAACATACAGATTAAAATGTATGCTGCATTAATTTAAGTCAAAGAAAAGAAATGAAGAAAATGAAATATGTCTTCGCAATTGAAGCAATTCTAATAAATATTAAAAACGGTGATTATCTGGTGGAACAAAGAAAAGTGTGTTCTTCCAGGAACATTTAAAAGCAATCCATTTTCTTGAAGTAAACTGTCGTGACTAACCTAACTAGTGACGAAGGTGGAACCAACCCTTCGGACTGACTAATCGAATTTATTTATTCATATTCCCAAACTTAAAAAGTATGCGCCACCTATTCCAACTTCTGCCTCATCTTCAGAAGACACAATAAGCACTGCAAAATAGACTGCGACGCCTTGATAACCACTTCGCTTGTGTTTTGTCCTAGATGATCCGTATGTGAAAATGATAATTTGCAACTCGAATTAGAGAGTAGTCTCTTTCTTGCGGCTACACCACTACAAGGCAGCGCACTGTGGTGGTAACTTAAATTATTGGTTCAATAAAATTTGAATATGATTTAAGAATCACCTTCATCATTTGTTTTAGAATATCATAAAACTCCTATGTAAATAAACAGAAACTCAAAGTTTGCCACTATGGAAATCGTAAACAGATTCCGTCCTCAGTGTACTCCTTTCCAGCCATAGCCACTTATTTCTCCGCCGTCGGAGTCAATTAATAAGAAATGTAGTCTTGTAAACATTCCATGGAAACATAAGCTGCACAACAAGTTCAAACTTACAACAGGGAATTTGAATTCCACTTCTTTGGTTGCTTTCAAAATAATCACTACTATTCCCATCAAGTGCAAATATTCAATAAGCAGATTCCCGAAGCAATAATCTGGTGTACATTAATCTTTTAATAAAAATTTATGAGAGCTCCTCTCTCCTTTTAGAGTTGCGGGGCTATTCTAACCAAAACCACAATATAAAACATTTTATTTCTATTGCATATTCATTTAGCATAGCCGTACTTTTGCTCTGCACACATTAAAACGTACTCAGCTAACTGCTTCAAGCAAAGTTGAAATTTACAAGTTGTTTCCTTCCAGTCATCCCACTTCCATTGAAGTGCGAATTTCAATAAGTAATTAAATAACCTTTGAAAAGTAGAACAAGACTGTAACTTGCAGGTTTTGCAGCAGCCACATCAACGGCCATCATTACTCAAGTCAGAAGCTAATTGATCAAATTTTTGAGGTTTAGGTATTCCACAATTGATGAAAAATGGAAACGTAATGTGAGCTGAAGAGTTGATTAATTAAAAATAAATCACACAATGAAGGAACCTAAATTTCTTTCTTCCTTCCGTTCTTTCCAAACGGATCCGATTATTCTGTCGCAAACCCTTTTGAAAAGCTCTTAAGTCCTTCCATAAAAGTAGGGCCAATTTCAATTTCTCAGATAGTTTAAACTATCTGATATACCCTAACGGGGTATTTAAAAACGCATAGAAATTTTTAAAAAAAGTTTATTACAAAGCCATAGAATCTTCATCGAAGGCACTATGCATATTTTACAAAAACTTTGTTCCCACAAATGTCCATGCCCCTTACATTCTGATAGGAAGAATGATAAGGCACAGATTCCCTCGTGATAACTGTAATAATAAAAGGGTGAGATTAAATCGTCTTGAGTCTTACAGTATGGGGTGGTGAGCATTGCATTCTCGGAAATATGATTGAATGCTCCACAAATATTTAAGTGCCTTGGTGAATTCTCAAAGACGTAAATTTAGCATGCACCGATTAATGAGTTTTAAAAGGCACTTTTTCCTGTAATAATAATGGCTACTTTCATTATGGGAGGGAAATTGGATACCCACCAAATTGAAGGGTTGAACTCACGCTAATGTTAATGCTAATGGAAAGCGCTCCATAAGGTAAAGTAAACAATATGAACTGCAAACGACGTTTTGTATTAAACTCCTATTACTGCAATAAAAATTTCACAACATTTAACTCCACATATTATTACAACTGATACATTTTTATGCTGCATCGATTGTTAGCCACTACCATCTTTAGATCACAAAAAATTACCTTAATAGAATGCTCAATAAATTTTTGTGCTTTGTAAAGTAGAAAAATGCTCCAGATTCTTCTTTTAATTTTTCATTTATTAGCGGAAACCTAATTTTTCCCTTGATTTCTTGAAATTACGCTAAAAATCAACTCGACCATCCCATCCACACGATAGTGATAATTGTCCGTTCACCCATGTAGGTTATTTGTGTTCTTGCCTCGAGCAACCAGGAAGTTTCCGACACTTTGCATCCAATTCCATTCCAAGCATGGCGACCTCAATTTAGCCTTTTGCTTCGAGAATAATTAGTTACTCTTTGTTTGGCTGTGATGAAAAACCATCCATAAAATGTGCTCACTCCCAAATGGAAGTCATCAGTCTAAAGCGGCGACCCACAGGCCATAATTTAAATCGACAAGCTAGGAAATGGAGAGCATTCCTAGCCCTTCTTTCACTTTGCTCAATTGTGAACGCTCCTTCATTTTGACTCGTTTTTATTTTAAGCAAAAATAAATGTAATCCCATCTAATCTCCGACATTTATCAGGCAACCAACCGAAAGCCATAAAGAGCTGAGAATAGAATAATAATTTTGCCAATTTAAGTTAACAGCAAGCAAATTTTTTGAATTAATTATCGAAGACCTTTTTAACAGCTTTGTTAGCTCAAGGCGTAAGTAACTGGGAGTGTATTAGATCGAGGGGTTGTAAATTGGATTATAACTTTTAAGATTATTAAATGAATTTGTAATGAGGCTTTGGCCTAAACCTTCATTTTAATTACGAAAAACACAAACCGAATTTCTGATGCCTAAAAGCAATAAACTGGTGAGTGCCGATGTTGAGGTGCTATAAGTACCACCGTAGGGGTTTGATCACTTGCTCAGTGAGAGATATCGTGGCATCCGTTCTTCGAATGAAGCCCGGAAGTGTCACATTTTTGACTAACAGCTTCTACAAATCCTGACTTCTATCTTTTATCACTGGTTAAAACTGCATACAGCGTCTTCGATCGTCCAAGCAAATCCAATATGTTCTATAAATATGGAATATGAAGCAATCGAAGAGGCATGAAAGCATTCAAGTGCCCATATTCTTCAGTTTGAAGAAGGAAGTAGGGATGAACGAGAAACCCGGAAGCATCTGGCCTAAGTTCATGAGGTGCCGCAAACCTGAATGCTTTCCTCTTACTTAAGCAATGTGTATGCGTGGCATTTAATTAAAGACCTTTAATCAGCCATCAAGAGGAAACCCTTTTTTATTAAGACTTTAGAAATTGTGGTTTATAAAACACTTTATCATCTGGGCAATCAAAATTGTAGTTTTGAACTATATTGAAGAGAAAAGGCGTGTTAGTAATGGCTTAAACGGACGTATTAAGCATTCAAAACTGAATGAGTATTCCATCCCATTATTTTGACACATTTTTGCTATCAAAATGTATCAAAACTAATTTAATGTCTTAATCTTTTTCATTGTTATTACAAAGCAAAATATCCAAAAGCTGTGTCTGAAAATCAACAGCAACACCAATACCAACGACGAAACCTTCGTTATCTTTTCGATTATGTAAGGGGCTTCCTTCTCTTACGTGCGCCTCCTTGATGAATCGGTTTCCCAGTTTAAAGTGATGGGTTCCCAAATTCAGGGAGCAGACAGACACGACGCGTGTTCCCGATTGTTTTTAAGCTCGGTCTGTGTGGATGTACGGGTGTCTGTAAAATAATCCAAGTTTGGTTGACCTGATCTGATGATGCGCGAACTTAATCAGTTAGATTATGGTTAACAAATCAGTCATTAGGGTGATTAAGTTGTTCTTCATTGGTGTGAGCGTTGATCTCAGGTCAACGTAGGGTCACTACTATTGTCATGTACCAAACTTTTGCAAGGATAATGAACATCATTGCAAGAGGCTTCTTGCTCTCTTGTTCACCCAATCTGGGAGTATGAATGATACAGGAGAGCATTAAACTAATACATAAATGACAGAGATGATCAAGAGTGAAAGTCTTCAAAATGAAAAAAGTAGACAGATATGTAGTTTCTCTGAACATTAATCCGGAACGATGTCGATTTTTTTCCAAGGCTGCCTGCAGTTCGTAGTCCGAAGCAGCACTTTTGGAGTCCACTGAGGAGGATGCAGCGAGATCAGCTAAGTGAATATGCCCCTATCCGGATTTGATAAAAAAGGATTGAATGGAACATTCCTTAAGACAATGTCATCTTAGTCGCTTATTAATTTATCAAGTTCTTCGCAAGACCACCTATTCTAATGTGATATTATTTCAAATTTTATCGGATGTCACGCGAGAGCCTATAGGAAAAAACAATCCAACTAAACCCTTAGCGACAAACTTCGGTCCTTTGTCTTTCATTTTTCGTTCAACTTACTCTTGAAAAAGAAAAAAACAAGCAGGATTGTGAAATTCAAACGAGAATGAATCATTTTAAAATCATAAGTACAAAAAATTACGCCACATTAATGTAAGAACATTTTGCATAGGTTCGATTGCGGACATTAAACTAGAAAGCTAGTTTCGCTTCAAATGAGCAAACTTCTTCTAGGCATAAGTGATGTTTCCGAAAACTTCGTTAAATTAATTACCATTAATCCGATAGTCCCTAGCTCCAAGAGATTGACTGCATGATGTACTAAGTGAAATAACCTGCTAGATTCATTTATAAAATTGAACATTTGGAAACCATGTCGAGGTTAACGTGCAAATCCAAAGAGACCAAATTATTATGGCTCTACCCTAGGTGGCGGGCGTGCAGTTTCGCAACCGTCCACCAAAATGAGACTATCGGGACCAATGTCGTCCCCTTAGCAAATACCATCGTGAACACAGGCTATAAACGCAATTTGCCATCGCATATGTACTATTCGAATTTTAGGATAACCAAATACCCTCTCAGACATTGTAATTTATTTAATAATCAACTAATAATGTTTATCTTGTGTGTGATAATGTTCCAGCTCCTTACTGGCGGAAAATGCAATTCCAAAATCGGAACAAAGGGTATATTTGAAGCGTCTTTTTTTCTGTCGTAGAAACAACTATTCATTATGTTCAAAATCATTGCTCTTCGTTTCCAGTATTAGGCCTCTGTCAGCAAGGTTGTGTTGGCTGTGTAACAGTTCTTGATGTATTTTGTAAATATGGTTGCACTGCTATGGGGTTTCTTTTACTACCCTACTGAAAAAATTAATAAGTACGGATTAAGTTGACAACACTTTCAGATACCTTAATCACATTAAATAATTCATTTAGAAGTAACTCGAAATGCTTCTCGATGATTATCTTATCGAAAACTCATTTCCGGGAATCACGAAGGAACTCAAAATGCCATCTTTAAGTAGACGACAATGGCAAAACTATTTACAAACCGTGTATTTCAATTTCAATAATTTGAATTTGAAAATAATCGAAATACCCTCTCAAACATTGTACTTCATATATTATTCAATCAGTAATGTATATCTTGTGAGAGATAAAACGGGGTTCCAGCTACTTTCTAGTGAAAAATGCGGAACGAAGGGCACGTTTGAAGTGTCTTTTGGCTGTCGTGGAAACAACCAGCCACTTTGCGCAAAATCACTGCTCTTCGTTTCCAGTATTAGACCTCTGTCAGCATGGGTATTTTAGCTGTGTAACAGTTCTTGACGTCTTCCAAATGTGGTTACACTGATGTGGGGTTGGTTTCACTGCCCCGCTGATAATCTATAAGTGCAATTTAAGTTGACTACACTTTCGGATGCCTTAATCAAATGCAATTTTTCATTTAGAAGTACTTCAAATGCCTTTTGATTAATCACCAACCGACTCAAAATGTCATCTTTAAGTAGACGACAATGGTAACAACATTTGCAAATCGTGTATAGCCATTTCAATAATTCAATACTAAGGTGTCGATCCATCTGCTCATTTTTTATTGATAACATATAGCACAGCTCAAAGTGTAAGTAATCTAAAATCGCCATGAAAAATAATCAAATAATTGTCTTATCATCGGGGATCTGTTTGTGAGCCAGTTGAGGAGTCTGGTCAATTTCGATCAAGTTGAGGAGTGGCAAGTTTTGGAGCCATTTGGAAGCAAGAAGACACAGTCTACCTCCGCTTTAGCCTATCAATTCAAGAAATCGAGAACAAAGCTGGCAGCTCAATAGGTTGCTCGAAATATGCAGTAGACAACACCAGTCTAAAGTGTGAATTATCATCTTGTCAAGGAGTCGAATATCTTGCACTTCTAAATTCATATTTCAAGTTAGTCATGTCGCATTTGCTCTCATAGTAAATTCGAACTTTGATGAAAATTGAGCTTTTTATATAGAATTCGGTTATCTAGCTCAATGTTGCGGTGGATTTTACAAGGAGATGATTTACTATGTTAGAACTCGCGGATTAGGGGCAATGACGGGTCCTCTGAGTTTGTCATCTGCTAATTCAAATTAGACTTTCACAATAAATTAACAATAAACCATAATTTTTGATGGGTTTGGGTTTAATGACGGCGTTTACATTTGAATGCTCTAACTAACATTTTCTGATATAAAATATCCTTGCGATACCGACAATTCTTCTGACTCAGTAGGTTTCGGAGAAGTTGAGAAATCTTTATGATTACCAACTGAATGGTTCAACCAGTTGAAGTCAGCTTGCTTAATCTCCAAATAGCTGGTGAAATGATAAATATATATGTACCTACAATTGCTGAATTTTATTAAAGCGTCGGTCGAGGAAAACCATTTTCTATGGCAAGTTATCTGTAGTTCTTTCAGGGACTTTTCCTGGCAAATTCCCGACGGAGTTTTACCGCCGTTTCTTTGATGGGGCTATGTGGATTGTTCCTACTTGCAGATAAATCTGAAATTCTAACTGATAAATTGATTCATGACTTTCAAGATAGAAAAGTCAAAAACATCAACTCTCCAACCCCAAAATCGAGGTGCAATATCAGTTAGTCATAAATTTGGAAGTTGTTAGACTATTGCACTCATGTTAATTAGTCATGCGTCTACCATGCGATGCCGTAAAGAAAATGCAATTTTAGGTAAAATTTCATTTTAAATAAATACAGGGTTCGGATTTTAATATACAAGCAGATATTTGTCCTTTTGTACACTTTATGCATTCTGTCCAAAAATAGAAATACGCGACACTTTGTCCCTTCCTCCCCTAAAGGCAAGAATGTGCTACCAAATATGTATTATTGAACTATTTCTTTAAATTATACCTTGAGAGTTGCTCTCCCCAAGGATTCTAGGTAGAAATTGATATTGAATTCGGCAATGATCTGAAACTTAAACAAGAGATTTCGTTATAGTTAGGATAGTCAACAAAGTGAAAAATGAGTTTTCGCTCATCGAATGCAGTGGTCCCCTGGCAGCGCACACGGATTCTAACATTGAAAATGTAAATGAAAGTCACTGAGGCGCACTGAGAATTGATAATACCCACCACTCGGTGATCTTTACGAAATCAAAATAAGCTGATTCTTGTGTTAACTTTTAAGTTATCGAGTAAAACTTTCAAAATCGCCACGGGTTTCGACGATTAAATGGACTAATAGTGCATTCACAGTAAAAACCATCCATCAATGAAATTCGACTTTTGTAACTAAAATATATCTTTTATTATTTAAATAGTAAAATTACTGGGTTAATAAAATTTGTGTATGATTTAAGAATCACTTTCATCATTTGTTCTAGAACATCATAAAATTCCTATGTAAATAAACAGAAACTCAAAGTTTCCCACTATGGAAATCGTAAACAGATTCCGTCTTCAGTGAACTCCTTGCTCCTTACTAGCCACTTATTTCTCCATTACAGTTAATTAATAAGAAATGCAGCCTTGTAAACTCTCCTATGGGAACATGAAGTTGCACAACAAGTTCAATCTTAACTAATGGAATTTTGTTCCGCTTTTTTCGATGCCTTCAAAAGTGTCACTACTATTCCCACTCAAGTACAAATAATCAATAAGCAGATTCCCGAAGCAATAATCTGGTGTACATTAATCTTTTAATAAAATTTATGAGAGCTCCTCTCTCCTTTTGGAGTTGCGGGGCTATTCTAGCCAAAACCACAACATAACCCATTTTATTTCTATTGCATATTCATTTAGCATAGCCGTACTTTTGCTCTGCACACATTAAAACGTACTCAGCTAACTGCTTCAAGCAAAGTTGAAATTTACAAGTTGTTTCCTTCCAGTCATCCCACTTCCATTGAAGTGCGAATTTCAATAAGTAATTAAATAACCTTTGAAAAGTAGAACAAGACTGTAACTTGCAGGTTTTGCAGCAGCCACATCAACGGCCATCATTACTCAAGTCAGAAGCTAATTGATCCAATTTTTGAGGTTTAGGTATTCCACAATTGATGAAAAATGGAAACGTAATGTGAGCTGAAGAGTTGATTAATTAAAAATAAATCACACAATGAAGGAACCTAAATTTCTTTCTTCCTTCCGTTCTTTCCAAACGGATCCGATTATTCTGTCGCAAACCCTTTTGAAAAGCTCTTAAGTCCTTCCATAAAAGTAGGGCCAATTTCAATTTCTCAGATAGTTTAAACTATCTGATATACCCTAACGGGGTATTTAAAAACGCATAGAAATTTTTAAAAAATGTTTATTACAAAGCCATAGAATCTTCATCGAAGGCACTATGCATATTTTACAAAAACTTTGTTCCCACAAATGTCCATGCCCCTTACATTCTGATAGGAAGAATGATAAGGCACGGATTCCCTCGTGATAACTGTAATAATAAAAGGGTGAGATTAAATCGTCTTGAGTCTTACAGTATGGGGTGGTGAGCATTGCATTCTCGGAAATATGATTGAATGCTCCACAAATATTTAAGTGCCTTGGTGAATTCTCAAAGACGTAAATTTAGCATGCACCGATTAATGAGTTTTAAAAGGCACTTTTTCCTGAAATAATAATAGCTATTTTCATTATGGGAGGGAAATTGGATACACACCAAATTGAAGGATTGAACTCACGCTAATGTTAATGCTAATGGAAAGCGCTCCATAAGGTAAAGTAAACAATATGAACTGCAAACGACGTTTTGTATTAAACTCCTATTACTGCAATAAAAAGTTCACAACATTTAACTCCACATATTATTACAACTGATACATTTTTATGCCTCATCGATTGTTAGCCACTGCCATCTTTAGATCACAAAAAATTACCTTAATAGAATGCTCAATCAATTTTTGTGCTTTGTAAAGTAGAAAAATGCTCCAGATTCTTCTTTTAATTCTTCATTTATTAAGAGAAACCTAGTTTTTCCCTTGATTTCTTGAAATTACGCTAAAAATCAACTCGGCCATTCCATCCACACGATAGTGATAATTGTCCTTTCACCCATGTAGGTTATTTGTGTTCTTGCCTCGAGCAACCAGGAAGTTTCCGACACTTTGCATCCAATTCCATTCCAAGCATGGCGACCTCAATTTAGCCTTTTGCTTCGAGAATAATTAGTTACCCTTTGTTTGGTTGTGATGAAAAACCATCCATAAAATGTGCTCACTCCCAAATGGAAGTCATCAGTCTAAAGCGGCGACCCACTGGCCATAATTTAAATCGAAAAGCTAGGAAATGGAGAGCATTCCTAGCCCCTCTTTCACTTTGCTCAATTGTGAACGCTCCTTCATTTTGACTCGTTTTTATTTTAAGCAAAAAGAAACGCAATCCCATCTACATTGCTTGTCTCATAGGCGATTTCTCAAAGGTGCTTGACATGGAAATTGAACTGAGGCATACAAGAGCAGTTTAGGGCTGAGATTTGCCGTGCCACGCATATACGAAACAGTTTGAGGTGCCTGCACTGTTTAGAGAAATTTTGAATTAACATAATATAAGACACTGTGGCGAGTTTTCTCATATGCTACGATGGACTATTGTGAATTTTCCGCAAAATACATGCATTTATGCCAGTTCTTTTCGTTATTTCTTTTCGTTTTATTACTATCAATGAAACAACCCTTGATCAAATGTGCTCCTTTAATTTTGAGTTTACAAACGGTGAATGAGTGTGATTAAGATTACTTAAGGACTTTATTTGCTGAATATGGATTCGTGGGCTAAAAGTGTGACAAATTATCTTGCATGAACTTCTCCCTGGTTAACCACCAAATCTGATAAGGCCAGGTGCCTCTCTTACTCTCCATTACTAACTTTTCGATTGTCGGAGTGAATTAATAAAGGTGTTGCATATAAATAAAATAAGTTTTAACGTTTAATGACAAATTTTCGTGCTTTCTATTATGGTTGCAGTAATTTGACTCTATTGTTACCTTCACGAGATATCTAAGTCATTCAGGAATTTGATAAAATAGTGACAAACACACTTTAGCCTTGTATAGCTTTCCTGAAATGACTATAGTAATTTTGCAGTAAATTTAACTTATTTAGAGTATTTATCGTTAAATGCACAAGCCAAAATTTTTCGCTGAAAGGATATTCAATGGATGCGAAGAAGTCACTCGAATAGCACAAACTATGCTCAAGCACTAAAAAGCTGATTTTCTTGATTTGTAAACAATAATTGAAAAGCATTATATATGTGTCCGGTCTGTTTTAGACAAAATATTTGCAAGTGACCCTTTCTAAGTTCTTATTGATTATCATTAAGATGCTTGATATAAAAACGGATTGAACAAATGTTCGCCATAATAGAAATAGCCAATTGTCACTCTGCTCATAAAGGGGAAGTGAAAATCTTAAACGTAATTGGTTCATAGAAGAAGCAAATACAGTCATTTCTTAGCTCCTAAGACACTTTGCTCCTAAATTCTTTAAAGATGATCATGGTAAAAATACCAACTTGAGAAGTGTGAGTGGCCGAAATTTAAAAACTCTGAAAAATTAGTTCGAATACTCATGAAGTTATGAAGCACTATTTTACTTAGGCAAGTCAAATGCGGCAGCCTTCTTCTGGAAATCTATTCTTCCCAGGTACTTGCGAACGAGATTACGAGCCCGAAAATCTAGACTGGGAAACGATTTTAGCATGAAATTACATTTACCCATCAAATAGGTTATTCCTTCTTTTCCAGAGAATGTGTGTATCAATGAGTGATGAACCATTTGGATTGCGATACTTATCCGATTTTTCGTCAGTTGAATAAATTTAGTCTCTCAGGAAATGCTAGGGAATTAATGAGAGAACGATTTTCAAATACTCTGATCGCGTTAATATTGTTAACATTCAATTCGTTAATGAGAACCCTGTCCATTTCCGCCAGCAAACGGTACTTTTGAGGTCGGTAGGAAGCCATTTCAAAGTAAAAGGCAATTTTGGGTGACATTTATCATTCATATAATTGTCAATTGTAAATTGTTTTTAGTCTCCTATTCTATCGCTCAGGTGGTTAGTATTTATAGCAGGTCAAAATTTAACCAGATGCCAGTTAAAACCGACTTGGACGTGAGGGAGAATTCCATCTACATATTCAGGGCAATAAACAGGCTTGTTTTAGTTTCTTTGACCTTATTCTTAAATTACTATTGCAAATTGGATTAGTTCTACAAATTGCAACCACATTTATAGTATCAAACCTCTGGGCAAAAGACCAGTTTCATTTGGATTAAGCCGCTTTTAAATGTTATTTGATGAAATAGCGTAGATACTACAGCACCTAGTTGGGTTTTGTTCGTAATCTTTTGAAATAATTTTTCTCCATTTTTAGTCCCCTTCTCGTCAGAATCACTGAATCCACTTAAGTACTGTTGTCGATTAGAAGAGGGGTGGCATAAACTGCGGAGTTTTTGGTAGGAACGGGCTGGCTCGGAAATGATCGCATCAGGTTGCTAATAACAATTAAAATGTTTATCAATAGGTGAATTATGGTTTACAAACGACTTAATTTTAGTTGAGCGGTAAAATCGCCAGTCTAGTTTGTTTTGTGAAAAAGACGTTCTCCAAGATAACTCCTTTGATGCTTAATTTTAATTAATATTTGGATCCGTGGATGCCAGACTCGTAAATTGCAAAATTACATTGTGGCATTTTGAATGTCTCACCCCACCCGTCACTAGTAAGCGCGCCAATGAGAGCACAGCCATAGCCGCCGCAAATACATCCACCAATGCTGACCGGATGCGCCGCGCATTTGTGACTCGAAAAGGCCTTCATTGGTCAAGCCAGATGGTGTCAATTGAGGCCATCCTGCTTTAATACGATGTTTTACAATAAAAAGCTGAATGTGATTTTTCTAACTGCCATTGGACTCCTTTTGCCCAGACGCTACCTCAGATTCAAAACAACACACAGCTGCTTATAAAAAATGTCCATCGGCAGCCTGGTCTTCCAGCCGAGAGGGTCTCTGCTCCTTCCTCTTATATCACTGCTAATGCAATTCAGAATATATATTTTAATAGATATTATTGAATATCATATATTATTGTGTATGAAATATTTGCTATTGCCATGTAAGTATGATAAATCGCTCATGAGAATTGACCTGGCTAGGTGGTTCGGGTGACCGTGGGTCAGTGAGGTCAGTCCATGATAATCCCACTTTTCATAGAGAAGAATAATGAGGACTGTGTCAAACTCCATTAGAAATTACCTTCATTACCATCCAAGTAAGTAAGCAAGCAAGCGAAAACTGGAGATGGGGAGAATTAACTTGCATTAGGAAACAGGAGTAGCACTAAGTGGAGGAGGTCTTTCTTGCACGCTGCCTTACGGGGTTGTTGTATACACCAGTTCCGGTGACAGGACGGACACAAATTGTCACTGAGCGATTTTTGATTGGTTCGAGTCCTTAGCGTCCTGTCTCTACGAAACACCATCGGAAGCGTCTTTGAAGCATTCTCAAAAAGCACTCTCTTTGGTAGGCATAGAATATTGCCTTTATTGCCTCAAAAACAAAACGACATGTAATTTTTTATTAGTAATTTGAAATTGAAATTGGAAATGCATTTGTATTCATCAAAATACTGCTCCTAAATTATTATCATCAAACCGCAACGTCGAATTATCATTTTCATCTAAGTCGGAACAAAATAAGTCCCTCTTTTGGGTCTGCATCGGTAAAAAACTGACCAGCATAAATATTTATCACTCAACTGTGAATATTTGAGTGAATTCTAATGTGTATTTCATTAAATTTGCAATGGTGTGGGGCAGATTCCATGCCTGAGGCTTTCTACGGCCGACAGTGCAGCGTGCTTTTAGAGATATTTCTAGGATTTCGATTACGAAGCAATTAAGGACAAGTCTTTTCGCTATTTGCAGCCTTGGATGATAACGTGGGTAACCGGGAATGGTGAAAAATACATGACAAAAAGGATTGGACTCAGACTCGGTCGTAGTTCAATTAAAAGCCTTGAGTCCTGAATTTATTGTATCACGTGAATAACTTGGCACCGGAGTCAGAAGACATCTCTGCAGTGTCAGAAGACGATGAAAAACATCTTTTAGGAACTGAGAGGTCTAACGGCTCCTCCTGGTCTAGCAAGTCGTTTGCGTCCATGCAGTGAATGTGCTCCATTGAGTGTGCTCGTTTCAGGAGTAACGAAGTCGATGGCTGCCACTCAGTTGGAGTTTCTACCACCGGTTGTCGAGAGTCGGTAGAGGTGGCTGTCCAGTGTCCTGAACGAGTTTGAGGCTGAAATGGTGAAGCTGTTTCAGTTGGTCAGTGGACGATGTGACGACCTATGAGAAATGCTTAAGGAGGAATGCTCCGATGGCGACATATATAGCTCACCCAGACGGGCGTCGATTTCATCCCTTTCCACGCGATTTTCCTCATCCTTAACCTCTGAAACAACAAAAGCGTGTTTCGTGCATTCAGCCCATTAGTGATTGTGATTTCATTAGTCATTGGACACCTACTGCCTTGGTTAGTGAAGGCTAACTTTGCAAGGCTATGAAGCGCAAGAACTCAAGGAGAGAACGTACGACTCGGTCTCATGCCCACTGCGATGCACCGAGCATAGCGACAGCGTAGGCAGCGTCGACGGTTGTTTTTGACGGTGAGGTGGCACCTGTCGTCCTTCCTGCATTGGTAATTCATGTTCTGCTCAACCGATCGTCGGAAGAAGCATTTGCAGCCTTCGCACGTCGGTGCACCGTAATGGTTTCCAGTGGCCACGCGTTCGCATACCAGGCAAGTCTGTTTCCATCTGCCCTCATGCATGCTGCTCGTTGCGTTTGGCTCCTCTGAGAAGAGGAAACTGTCAATCAGTGCCAGAAAATAAACTAAGTTGGTGTCGCCCCCATTCCAAACCCGATATATTGCGATGCTAAAACAAGTTTTAAATAGGTTCTTAATAGGTCTTAGAATTGCTCAAGAACACAGCTATCTTCCCTGCACTTAGGGACTCATTTCGTTTGATCCAAATGTGGATAATTTGAAAGCAAAATCTAGTGAACTCACCGCTAAGGCTTGGCATAAGGAGCTGGAAATCGCGGATGTCGGTGCTGCTGGGTGATATCCAACTGATCTGCGGTGGCTTTGCAGCCGGAATCGTGTTTGCAATCGGCATGCCGATACCGAATGGAGAATAACTAGTGGCATAGGCCAATGGCACTCCGTGTAGTCGTTTGTCGATGGAATCCAAGACTGGTACGATCATTGAAGTGAATTCGTAATGCTTGAGTAGAGGCGAAGGTAGTGGTTCGGCCGAGCTTGCGATGACTGCAAGAAGCAAGCAGGTGGTTGGAATGAGTGAGCGTGGTGTCTGCTTCAACGCTGTTTTATACCAATATCCTGAGTTGCTATTGGTTGAACTTTTATTTGCCAATGGCCGGTCATGTCTTTGACCAATAGAAGTAGCAAATGCACTCGAAATTATGACTGATATTTCCTTCTGTCAGAAATGGAGGAAATGAAATATTCGAAGTATGTTCTGGGGTTTTATTCGCTACTACTCATAGTGAAGTTGGAGCAATTTTGAAGCAACTTCAGAGAGCAAAATGAGTCTAAATTCAAATCCAACTCCTGTTTAGATGGCGGTTTTGGGGAAATGGTAAAATTAAAAGACTAGATGAGGTGAATCCCTCAAATTGTGCCTTTTCGCCACAAATTTTCT
Organism: Anomotaenia brevis; assembly: GCA_030710315.1. Lineage (NCBI taxonomy): Eukaryota > Metazoa > Platyhelminthes > Cestoda > Cyclophyllidea > Dilepididae > Anomotaenia > Anomotaenia brevis. The sequence continues at coordinate 55,309 of JAUOZQ010000270.1, forward strand.
TATAACTTAACTTCAAATAAATCATCTCCAGTTTTTATCTTGAGTGTCTCTGCGGCACAGCTTAGCAAAGCGAGATGAAACCGTTTGAGGGTGACTGGGTTCACTTTAGCAATAAATCCACCTGGTGACTCACACAACTGAGGCCTTAATCATCAGTGACCCAAACATTCATCGATGACCTCTCCTTGCCCTCTCCTTGATCCTAAGAGTAAACAGCACATTTTGATCTCGCAATTTCACCTCCCTTATCGAAAAGCAAAAAGTTAGCAGTCGAAGGATAAAGTGTGTCATGGAGGTTACTTTAAGTAAAATTGCGATCAGAGATGGTCGGGGTGGCGGTCGCGGTCGCGGTCAGAGAAGATAAGGGTGTAAACAAGGGGGCAGTTAGGGTATGGCCATATGTGTCTAGGCTTTACGATGTTGTGGTGGTGTTGGGACGTTGAATTTGGTTGGGCAGTGGCTCTGAAATCCAGTAGGGAACGGACTTGTATTTCAAGAAATGAATAATCGTCGTCATTCTTGAAACATGCAGAGATCTGATTCGACACCGAGAGATCGGTCATGGAGTGCATTTGCCCTCTGGCACTCGAGATCCTGGAATCAGGCACTGACGGTCCTGGTTGACTGCCGTTGGTAATTTGGGGCATGTGTGTGGGCTTCGGAAGTGTTAATGAATTCGGCCAATTGCAGTATAAGTCTTTATTGCTTCTGAGTTGTAAAATTGCAAAAATTTAAGATCATTTATTCATCTGATATTGCGTTGACCTGCTGGGGATTTTATGGAAGGTACTCCTAACTGTAAGATCTAATATGCGCCCTGAACTGCAAACAAAGTCTTCATGACCTCCATTGTTCCATTAATAACAACTAAAATTTTACCTCAATCAGCCCACAAGCCGGTCAGTCAAAACACCTTCACCACCCAGTCAGTTTTTAGAGACGATGGCGACGGTGGCGGAAATCGACTTCTTACTTGAGTTACTACGATCGACGACCATAAATGCTCCTCCTCAATAACGATATTGAGGTGGCGGTGGTGGTGCCCCAGATGAGATGCCCAACTCCACTGGAATGTTCTTTAACAAATCTACCTGTATAGGTTGGTGTTGCATTACTATCCTGAAAGGTGGCAGCGTTGCCCTCTGGAAACAGTACCTGATCCTAACAGGAATGAGCTTGGCAGCACCAAATTCCTAAATAGTCATCAGGACAGAACTCCCGCAACATTTTACGGTTTAGTGAAGCTGGAAATTTGGAATAATTGACTCTTCTTTCAGCTGCTTCCAAAAACAGTACGCCAAGGAGGATATGATTCGTTGATGAGAACCACATTTTTCATTTACTGCTCGAGGGGCAGACCAATTCTGTTGGAGGTTCCTAATCCACCGTCACTGTAAGCGCTTTGAAACATTTGTCGTCTCCGAGAGGAGCAGAACAGAGTTTTTCCAATTGCAAAACTCCGAAGAACGGTTTTGTGGAAACCCCGTTCTGTTCAGAGTGTTGTGGGTGAGCTCTGCAGTGATTTTAGGAGCCGCGGCCTTGCGATCCAGTCTAACATTTTCATTCAGAGTCCATCGTCCAATAGCGCTGCGTATGCGCCCGCGCACTTCCCGCATTCTAACCGGTTTCGTGGCATCGTAAACATGTTTGTGCTAATTTCGCAAAACAATGACTAACTAATCTATGTGTCTCTAATCATTTGATTTCGCGATTTCACCAGTCTTTCTTGATTCTTGTGATTTTGATGTGAGCCTTCATCTGCACCCATTAATGATACAGCAGTTACTATTAACCGATCGTAAAAAGAGCAACTGGTTTTATCATATGTATAACAGAATTGCAAACTTTACCTGATTTAAATATTGCGACCTAAAGATGCTCTTGGGCGATTTTGTCAAGTACCTCCACTTTCTACAAGCGACGGCAGATTGCCTACTTCAAACACTCCCACTTGGAGCAGAGATATGGTTAGTCTCTTATTTGGGAATGATGTGATGGACGAATGCAAAAGCGCTATAGAGTGAGAAATAGCGGATGAAAGCAAATGCTAGCTTGACAGTTATATGATGAGCAACACGCAGATCCGTGCTCGTGCCATCAACCGTCCACGAAAATTCCTCATC
>JAUOZQ010000271.1:0-57320 GCA_030710315.1 Anomotaenia brevis
AACGTAACTGATTTAATGACTAAAGCCTCGAATTATTTTCTGCCTTCCATTTATTTAATTTATTTAATTATTATTTAATTGATTTAATTTGTTTAATTTAGTGAAAGTTGCTTTGGAACTAGTAAAATAGTAGCTGGGTTAGTAACTGTGACGTGCCCTTAGAAATCGCATGCAGACTTCACCGAATTACACCTTTCATGTAGTGAATTAACATATGTTTGCCATTGGTAAGTGAGTTTAAAGAAATCGCAAACTGTAATATTCAAAATTTGCAATTTGACGCGGAATTGATTGCTTCAGCAGAAAATGTGTGCCCGTGCGTATTTTTGTGAAGGACATTGTTCCATCTACGATGGATGCATTATTTTTAATTTTAGTATATATATAGATAATAATTCCCAGGCAACATTTGCAATGTAAAACACCTGTCAAAAAATATCCCTTAGTAAGTAACTGATACTGAAGGCGTATGTATTCGAAGAAGCCTTGTCTGACCTCCAAATCCTGTTTTAGTACCAACGTAAAAGCCTTGCCTCTATTAATTTCTTAAAAGTAAATATGTGTGGAATTGTAATCTGCTTTTGCTTTCGAAGAAGAAACGGGTTTCACCGTTTAACAGGCTGAGGTTTACAATCTTTAAATAGCATCCGCAGAGGTAGTAAGTGTAAAATATGTCTGTTAAATTTGCAAAGTGGTCTAGGGCGTATAAAACTATAAGTGCTTTAGCTCTTAGTTCCAAAATTCTATGCATATATCATGTATCGAATATTAAAAACCTTCCCAGTTGCCTGATTAGGAGGTGTAATAAACACTCCAATATAAATTTTAGTCTCACACTTACCTGGGGGCATTAAAGTACAGTTTATAACTTAAGAAGGGAAATATCATTAACTGCTTGTCCTGTTTCTTTAGTACTAACGACGCAATCAATCAAAAAGCGATAAATTTAAGAGGGGAACATCTACTTTTGCTCTATTTCATCAAAAGAGAGTGCATGATTGAGTATACTAATTGAAAAACATAAACGAGACTCTTGTGACCGTTGCTTTTGCCATTTTAATACAAACTACAAAGTATATTCAATTAAAGCTTTTTAGAATAAAAATTGAACAATATACAAAATTGCCTCACGACGAAAAGTTGCTTGTTTTGAAGACTTAATTCACTGTATTATAATATATTATAAGAAAGAATTTTTTCACATCAACTTTCTATTAATTGTTCTCTTTAATAAAACAAAAATAGTCTCAAAGCAACTCATTAAATGCATATAAGTTAAAGCTACTAACTATCACGAGTTCTTGATGAAAAAAGGGAAGCATACTAATAACTAAGAAACAATTATGGAAATTAATCAAATATTATAGGGACCGAAAATCAAGTGATCTCGCCTCACGAAGATCTTGAAAATCTGTTATATTCTTGGTGGTTTATTAAACTGCATTCCAAGTGCTTCTGAATGGACTCTTAGTTACAACTGTTGGAAGATGTGTCCATACATCTCATTGCAACCGTGCGTATTATTAATTTCCTTCTACATTGGAAGTATACTCGATATTTTAAATGGTACTTCATCAAAATTAATTGACTAGGTTCAGATTAAAAAGTGCTGAATAAAATTTTGGCCACAATTTAATTTAATTGAGTAGGACCATAAAAAATGGACAGTTTCAAAGAAAGCGACTGAGTGAACAGCCAGTGACACTAAAACCGCTCACAGCATTGAAAATTAACGATTTTGAACCCAGGAATTGTATTATTACTATCTAAATGTTATCGAAATAACACGGAATCAAACTGACTAGTGGCTGACCTGTTATTCGAAAGAAAACCGCATAGTTGTTGTCCGAGATATTCTTGAGTTGACCTTGAGATTTGTGTGCAAGATATTCAGTAGAAGCCTAGTTGAGTACTGACGAGTATATGGCCAAACTGTAAATGGAAAAGAAAAAAATCGAAGGGTTCTCGAAGACGGAAAAAGATACGATTTTAAAGAGGATAAAATGAATTAGAATGTAAGAACGTTCTCGCCACCGCAACGCAGCCTCTTGGACTACTTCAGCCTGCTAACTACTCCGATGCCTGCGTGATGTCTACAAGCGATTTCAAAACGCCCGCCGGTCAAACTGGGGGGGAAGGGACGGGCGGGTGATGCCGTGTTTGTCGCCCACGAGAATCACCACTACGTGGGTCATCACACACAGGACAGTGTGTCTGTCGTGGAGATGCCGGGGATTGAACCCGGGGCCTCTCGCATGCGAAGCGAGCGCTCTACCACCGAGCTACATTCCCGCCCTCGACCCGCCCTCGCGGGACCTTAACGCGGTAGAAAAGGCCTGTCTGACTCGACCCGGGTTCGAACCTGGGACCTTTTGCGTGTAAAGCAGACGTGATGACCACTACAGCACCGAGCCCTCGCTTGCGAGAGGACCCGGGTTCAATCCCCGGCATCTCCACGACAGAATCACACTGTCCTGTGTGATGACCCACCCACGTAGTGGTGATTCTCGTGGGTGACAAACAAGGCACCATCCACCCGCCCGCCCGCGCTCCCCCCCCCCTTGCAGTTTGACCGGCGGGCGTTTTGAAATCGCTTGTAGACATCACGCAGGCATCGGAGGAAGTGCCCAGGGAAGATACAACCAGTAGTAGTAGTAGTAGTTAGCAGGCTGAAGTAGTCCAAGAGGTGGGGGAGGAGGAGGATGCCGGAGAAGTGGCGGCGGCGACGACGACGGCGCCATCATGAATGAGTGAATGAGTGTGTGCGTGCGTGTGAGAGAGAGAGAGAATGGAGAAGTGTGGGTATGGGATTCGAACCCACGCCCTCATGAGAGGACCAGAAATCCCAGAAAGTCTTCACCTAAATTTTGTTTGTCCTTTTTGCTGTTTTAATGATTATTTATTTGGTATGTCCATTTAAATTTCTAAGACTAAACGTCTACTTTTGATTGGATGATGACAATTTGAATATTGTGAAGCCTTTTTTGGTAAGTTGTGATATTAATATTAATGGAATCAATGTAGAAGACTTATTCTACATGAAATTTAGCAACACTGTCGAGGGATGTATTTATTAGCTAATGTAGAAAGATCTTAATGTTGATCCTTCAACCGTGTCAGCTATTTTCGATTATATTATTAGATTGCTTTATAATCTTGGCCACTAAATTCCTAGGTTTTAATAAGAAAATATTTTACATTTATTAATCGGAAACTGTCGTGTATTTGGAAGTCTGCGAATAAGTTCACCATGAAACACTGCAGACGTATTCAGGCAATGAGTGTGAAGGTGTATGGTTGTCAAGGCAACGTAAGCGAGCCTTCGTGTGACATCCTAGGACATTAAAATGCATTTTTAAGTTTTGAATATAAATCTTAATTAATTGACCTGTATTACGGAACGCCCTCTTCATTTTTAAACAACGTTCATAGTTGGAAAACTGTGAGATTGTAACTGCTTTAATGAGATCCGATAGGGGCTTGAAGGACGCAGGAAATCTCCTCCTACTTGGATAAATTGTAACGATTTCAGTACCTACGCATTAACTACTGAGAATTTCAATCAGTTTAAGCACAAATTCTTGACAATAAATTAATAACACTCCTATGAGATGAAACCGAGCAGATACGTTGGCAATTTAGGATACTACTTGAAACTATTGAGTCATCTAAATGATTCGCTTAATCACTTATCATGCAACGCTTTTACAATGGCGCAATTGCAGTGATCACAGAGCGGCTCCATGACAAGTCATTCCAACTGCTACTTGCATGTATTAAGTAGGAGTTAACCAAGGGAATGCCAAACTATCTAACATATTTTTGGCTTACTAAGAACATCAGAATGTTGGGGTTTGTGCTCAGCGCTCCCACCGACCACTGCAATAATAATTCGGTGGCGTTAACTTGAAAATTGCAGCTGAGGTTGTAAGGCGGTTGTGCTTTAAAAGTAATCAGCAACACAGACTACCTGATTGGGCTACTGGAGGATCATTCCCTTTTGAAAATCTGCAGAAGAAATTGCTGGCATGAAAGTGCTATTTTTAACGAATTCGCGAAGATGGGATTATTGAGGATGTTTGTGCTATTTATGAAGCCCGGGTTAAGACAGAATGAAGGAATTTCCTGCGAATTCGAAAGGAATTTTCTCCGTGCTGTATTTGTGGGTCATTGGCAAACACCACTGAGTGAAATAACTATTACTTTTGGCATTCATGGCAATCATGCAATCAACACGTTTTTTGTTCATTTAGATCGTTGGGAAATGAGATGGCTGTATTTAAGAATGCCTTAATCATATCTGCCTGGATAAGGTTAGTCCATTTATATAAGATTCAGAATTTCCATTTGCCAATCCACTGACAACTCCAAAATTTTTTGATTCTTCAAAACAGAGTGCACATTTGTAGCAGAATGCAATCGCCAAGAAAGAATTTCCACCATATGCGCGGATTTCAATCTCTGAAGTCACATCACTGATTGTGACAGTTCTTCTACACAACTTACAAGGAAAATTATTGTTGAAAAAACTCAACGAGTGTGCAACGACTTGGTGCAGTTGTAGCTGCCCTTACGTGACGGCATAGGGAAACCTATTGGTGAAATTGCAATACTGAGCACTTCAAAGAATAATTTAGCCTTCGGTACCTTCATGGGAATATATTGATTTAAATTCTTATTTATCTGCATAAACTGCGAGTTATTGTTTAAAAAAGCGTTAGCAGTTTCTCTGTGACATTCATTTAATAATGAAAAACTTTGCTGAAACACAGACTATTGGTCAAGAGAGCGACAATCATTAATTTGGATGCCAATGAGAATGGCAAACATGATTCATTGGTTAGTGCAAGTCTGCGGTCACAGAGTTCCTCTTTTTAATATTAATACTCTCTCTATGCCACCTACGAACCCACTAAACACAAGGCTTGCAGTCGGGATCATGAACATATTTAACTAGATTCTTAAGGCTCTCTGATCTTGAACGCAGTGTCCAAATTTTCTGATATTGCAGATTTAAGTATGCCAATTATATTGCGAAATCCAAGAAAACCATTTCCTGTACGGTGTTGATAAATCATTTATAGAACATATGTGTTGCAGGAACATAAATTTTATTCTTATAACCAACTAGCGTCTTAGAAGCCTACTTGAATCATTTTTCCCATTTTTATAAAGTTAAAATCGTCAGTTAAACCTAGGTTTGATGTCACCATCAGAGAGCTCGAAAGAACCGCGATAGAAAGGAACTCAACTCTTATTGGATGAATTGTGTTCACTCTTAAAAGTCTCTCTAGTTGTGTGACAATCGTTTTTGCACTACTGGTAAAGTCATCGTTTTGGGGTGAGCGGAATGAGAAGGGAGTTTTAACGAATATACACAACTGCTAGTCGATTCTTAAGCATCACCAAAGAACGGGTTCCCTGGGGTGTTGGAAATTAAAATTTTTATCCCATTTTAGGGATCGATATACCAACAAAAAATTTTGAAGGCGACAGATGAGTTGGGTCCTTCATATTGGCCTGAAATCCGATGTTTTAAGAGGATCGCCAAAACCAAGTGGTTCATAGTATTCTTCTCTCAATTGGAGCGAATCTCGGCTGTGTCTGTGGAACATGGATCAGGATACCAGTTTGCAGATTTATCCTACTTATCTGAATCTCTGATATGATTAGATTGCTTCCTAATCCTTCAATGCTGGACGCACATTCCGGAAGCACGCTCTGGGCCACCCAACATTCCATTTCCACTCCAAATATTACTTGGTCTGGTCAAATAAGTCCCAGATGAAACGATTTTCATTATTTTGAACAAATTAGGCCGGTTAAAGCCAAAGCTCCGAAAAATGCTGCAAAATACTGAGACGATATATTTCCGCTCATATATTTTATGAACAATTATCAAGCTGAAATTAAGACCGCCTTTTTAATAAACTGGCTTCCAGTAGGATGAGTCACCATGTCATTCGAAAAATTTTGCTTCTCTGCGGGTTTCGCCACATCAGAATAGTACCAAGATGGATGCTAAAAAGGCCTTTAATTTGCTGTCATGAAGGTACTGAAAAATTGAATGCCACGAATGGTGACTAGTTAATTGCGGGTGTGGTTCGGGGTGGCATTTTTGCTTCACCCTTTGACATTCGCCTTTGCCGGTGCCTCCTACCTGTCACACTGATTACATTGTATGGGTTCTGTCGGGTGCGAGTCCTGAATAGGAATTTTCAAAGGGTAAGTTTTTTTACGAAATATTTGTGGATACCAGTTTTGCTCCAGAAACCGATTGATGAAAGCACAGCCAGAATTGTGGTTCACACCAATTCCCCTAATTCCTAATTCGACTATTAACAAGTAAGAAAGATGCTGTTATGGGATCGTGGTCTTTGGTCTATAGTTCAACGCAAGTAAACTACGAATGTGATGCTATGCTGACCATTAAAACTGATTTTTAGTTATCTCAATGGCATGCCACTTCAGCAGTTGCAGTTAGGGAGAGCCAACACGCATAATCTTGCCTCGTAAAGTGACTACATGCTTGATTGCTCTGCTCTGAGTCGTGCAGCCACTTGAGACGTGGATCGCGCCAAGAATAGCCAAGTGGAGCTGGGCGTGGTTCGTGGTGAGTAGTCGTCGAGATTGCTCTGCACTTTCACACACACGGTGGTGCCACTTATCAGAAGAGAAACGACTACCTGCATTTGAAAGAACTGAATCCACTCATTTTTAACATTGTATATTAATTACGCTTTAAAGGAAGAGGAGGAAATTCTCAATGTATACCAAGGTTTAATTTAACAATCGAAAGGGAACTCTGGGGTAACTCTGTGGAGTTTCCAATACTAGCTAGAGGGCATGCTTTTGGGTATATGGGATTTTTGAAGAATTTGCTCAATTAACAATTGATGTGTGTGCGTCACAGATGAATGAATTTCTCGAAGTCGATGGAAATTGCATTAATTTTCGCATTTCATAAGAGGGGCGCTCCAATCAACACTTGATAAAAGCCACAGATAGGCCTACACAACTGAATTCTCAGATTCAGACGTGCCAAAACTGGTGGTGGTTCACAGTCTTCGTTGACCAATCAACTCGTGTGTCGGCTATGCTGTTCGAATATGTACCATAACAAGAGATTCTCTGAATTTCCTATCCACCGCCTTCTCCGATTGGTGTTCCACATTCCCGAAAACACTCTGGGGCTCCACCATCCCGTTTCTACTCGATTTTTTACTGGGTCCGGTCAAATGAAGCTGAGATCCCCTTGCCTATCTGAGATAATAATAACGACTTGCCGGTAATAATTGAAGGGGCAAGACCTCTAAGCTGTGCCAAATAAATTGTAATTTCAAAAAAAATTGCATTTTTTAAACTAAGATATTCAAATCAAGTGCATCGAATCTAATACAAGAAATTCTCAGAAATGTTGAATGGAAAAATGCAAGATTGATTTGCTAGCCGAGCTCAAGATTCCCTTTTAGTATACCTAGGATTATTTGGTAGCCAACGTATCATTATCAAAACACTTAATATTTCTGAGTTCAATGCCAATTCAATAATACATAGGAGGAAGCCAACAGGATCAAAACTTTTCCTCTCAAGACGAATTGAAATCACCAGCAATTTTGAATTAAGAATTTCTCTCTTTTATGTTCAAATGAGAGGTGAATGGCAAGACTGATGTCTAGCTAATTTGGGTGTGGTTGGGGTGGTATTTTCGCATCGCCCTTTGAAATGCGCCTCTGTCTGTGACACTTACCAGTCAAACTTGATGAAGTTTTATTGTTTCTCTCGTGCGCAGAATCTCTGGGCATGGAGAAGATGAACAGGCCAACTTTTTCATCAAAGATTTCGACAGTTTGCGTTTTTCAAAACAAAAAATAATAATTTAGCGCTTCAGTTATACTTTACTCGCAATCCTTTGTATACAGCATCGAGAAATAGGATCAAAATCTTTCGTTTAAACAATTCTGACTATACTCTCGATAAATACAAGGTTGAAACAAATCTAGAAAAAATTCACTTTGAGAAGCTAATTCCTTCGGCTATTGTCTGCTGTAAACTTCCATGGAGTATAGTGCTGTTGTTCCCATCAAAACTGATTTTGTTCCTATCTGAAAGGCTTGCCATTTTAGCTACTGCGTATAGGTGACCAAAACGCATTTTTGGCCCATGAAAGCATCCAAAAGCTCGAGTGATCTACCCAAAAGCACTGATTGGTGTAGTCACTTGAGATGTAAGCCGTGTCACGATTAGACGGTGGAGCTGGGTGAGGTAGGTGAGGTACGGCCTTTGCGTAGGCTCTGCACTTTCACATTAGGCGTTGCCACGTAACAGTCAAGGCACACGTTTTATGTGCCATACGCTAGACACACACCTGAACCACCAGAGTTGAAATGAGTGTATAACTTGCTGTCTCTTCGTTGGCTTTCCCTTCGAAAATCTCGAATGATCTCTTGCGTTGTCCTTGAAGAATGCGATGGTGCATTTTTGTGGCAATGATTGTGTGAAGCTGACACTTAAAATTTACGACTTTACTATCGAGTGATTTGCAAATGTTTCGTAGCCTTCTATGAGCACTCTTATATCCTTGTCAAACACAGGGTAAAACCAAAGTATGTCACTGGGTTTCGGAGGCTATAAAAATTCCACCGTGTGTGATTTTAACTCACAATAAAAGCAGTTACAGTCATTTAAAATAATATGTAGCACTGACTGCGTCAAAATTGGAGCCATCCTAAGCTGATTTGCTTTAAACTTCTTAAAGAGTTCATCCACAATTCTATGGTTGTTTAATGATTATTTTTCTTAGAAAAATTTCTAAGCCGACAGTCTTCGACTACATTTAAAAGCTTTGCGCTCTAAATGGCGCTCCAAGTTCGCCTTTGTGGCTTAGCTAAAGAGAGCTCTTGAAGTGTCGCTTGGTGTGTCTTGGAAATATCCAGGAGCGTAGGCTTGAGCGTAGACTAAAGAAAGCACCAAGGCTTGGTTCCAATGACGTTTACCCCACGTCCCACTGATACGTTGCCGACGTGATTCAATTTGCTAGGCGTGGTCAAGAGCTTGGGTCCTGGCGCCCACTTGTGTGCTAAACCAAAGTGCTCGCTTAAGAAATGCACAACCAAGCCCACAATTTAAGAGGATTTCTTCTTGTCATAAAAATTTAATTGAAATAAAATTGGTCTTTTTGCCCATATTCCTCTTTAATGAACCGGAACTCATGGCTAAAACTTGTAGTTGTTGAAACATTTCCAAATGCTGTGTGCTCAAGATTTATTCTTCTTTTCAGTGAATAGACGTCGTTGTGGTTAAGATTTCCATTTAACGGTATGGTTTAGAATGACTCATCGTTGCGGATTCATGATTATCAAGTGCAAATGTGTAGTTAAGAAATATTAACAAATCTATAGAAACTTGGATTTTGAAATTTAGTTAATTTAGGAAAGAGGACTCTGCGATTTTGTGAATAAGATAATCTCAATATGAAGCGTTTAGCAAAATTGAGCTCTATATCTGTTTTCGCTCACGCAACTACCTGTTATTTAACAAAAATGGAAAAATGGTTTCAGATAAGTCTGACACCAGATGAAAAATCACTAGTTCAAAATATTTTTGCGAAAACAGAAACTCTTTCAATTATTTCCACATTTTATTCCACCTTTGCATTTCAATCGCCTAATATGCATGCCACCTCCATCTAACGTAAATTCAACTTACGAATATCGCTGAACTTCCTGAGGCTTCAATTTCCATTTTGTCATAAAAATTGCACATTGACAGTTGAGGGAATGGCGAGAATCACTTCTGTACATATTTTAAAGAAAAAATTGACAAATAACAAGGACCCTAGAGCTGTTCTGTTTTAATATTTACGCACTCGAAAAGCAAGCAAAATTAAGTTGAAACACTATTAAAGGCTGGACTCAATGAATGTTGCTTGAATTGACTGCATCCACTAATATAAATAATACACTTCTACGGTCTGCTGCAATTCCCAAATCTAGAAAATTACACGGCCTGTAAAGGCTTTATGAAGTGTTATAGTAGCTAAAATGTGCCTAAAAGGCAGTTTCCGTCCAAGACAGACATGCGCATAAGTAATGGCATTGAGAATGACATCAGTCATCTTATACCTACTTGAAAAATTTCGGTCTGAGACAAAGAGTGCTCAACTGATGTGAGTGGGCGTTTGAGATCAGACCCAATGGAAATTGGTGTGGCATCTGCTTTGCACTACAAATAGAGGGTGATTCTTCTTCTTCTTCACAGTTAGCACACCTCTACCATGAATAGACTCGCCTGTGTTCTCATTTTGTGCCACCTCGCTACTGCGATAGCAGCAGGTAGTTATTTTATCTTATGTGAAATTAATGTGAAATGTGTATTTTGCACATCCATCTAGGCTACCATTGATAAAATATTATAGAGATTTAATCTGCTTTATAATTGTGCATCGTATCATACTAAATAAAATCTGTTTCTTTTTATTTCAAGCAGGTCTTGGTGAGTTACGAATATTGTTGCTTCTTTGAATCATTTTTTGATACCTATTGTCAATTTTTGCGTTGCTTTTACCAGATGTTTGGGGTGCCCGAATCGTTCCAACTCCCACGGGAAAATATTCGCTAAAAATGGAGCTTTCAAGATAATGATGTAAGGCTATTTCGGTCTGAAAATTATAATCAACTAGTAATAGCACTCATAATCGATTTGCTGCTTTGGGCAATTTAGATAGCTGAGGCCTATATGGAAAACAAACTCTACAAAATTGACACGGGAACTTGTGCTATCACCCCAGTACCAAGCGAAGACCACAGAAGTTAACTCAAATGCAGAGACAGAAACCACAATTGGAACTTGCAAATCAGCAACAGGAGGGTATTTCCAATTGGAGGTTGCTGATGTCACAAAGCAGTCATTGATTTTCACTGCGAAAATCCAAAACAAGCGTCCGGGTCGAAAAATGTGAAAACTGATGACAAAGTTAACAAAAACGTGCACTCTGCTGCTTATTTCTTTCAAAACTGCTCCTACCCAGTGGTGGATGAAGGTATATTTTATAATTTCGTTGACATCACGTACAAACAACTTGAAGAAGTCTGTGCCAATTTAAAAATCATTAAGATATTTCGCAAGTTGATTAATTACACACCTTCCTTTCAATAAGGTGATGTCGCCTTGGAGCCCTCGTTCCCCTTCTCGAGATTCGTAAAGGGCAAGGAAAATGTCGAAATCAAATTCGGCTTTAAACCCTCCGAATCTGCTGGTAATGAGGTGAGTCTGACAGTGCTAACTTGAAAGAAATTGAATTGAAAATACATTATATGAGCCTTGTTTGCAGGCACGTATTTATAAAAATGGAGATGGATTTGTGCACGGTTACTAAGGGGAAAAGGCTACGGATAACGCATGCAGTAAGTTTGTGTTCATACAGTTGTAAAACGCGTTCAATGTAGGCAATGGACAGTGGAGTACAGAAGATGGAGTTGAAATATTCGCCAATAACTTCACAAAAGAAGACGGCGACACGAAAGTAAATTACCTGTTTGTCTACAACAATAAATGGGTGCTTGTCTCCGTCGATTGGGATCAGGATGGTATGTTTAATTACTGTTTCTTAAAATTAACTAAGACATGATCCTAATTCGCATTTTGCACCTAAGGCGAATCTCCCGAAGTCGCTGCTTGCGAAGGTAAATTTAAAGTTGCCGCTTTATTAGGGAAGAACAGGAACACTATTGCATAACTATCGAGCAAATTAATATTCCAAGTAAAAGCGTGTTTCATTGGTTTTTCGCATTTTAAATGACTTAGGTTGCATGTTTTGCATTTCATTTCTTTCTAAGGGCTTTACAGGATTGCAATTCAGATGATTTTTAGGAAGAGTCAAAATTGGCTCTGTCAAATTGTGTGCCATTTGCTAAAGTGACATTTGATTTTTCAGCATTCACTACTACTATCGGTAAGTGTACGGAGATGCAAAACCCTGAGATAAAAGAACGTGAATTTGTTCAGTTAAACCTCTTCAACTGGAAATTCAGTTAAAGTTTCACAGATGATTCTGAAACAATTTTTGCAAATTAGTTTTTATGCAATAAAAGGGAATTGAATGTCCTCGATGCTGATTTAAAATAAAAGAACACTCAAAGAATCTATGATCTAAAATAAATAAATGCTAGCCATTTCAAAAATTGCGATTTCTCGTAGGCAAACAAAATGAAACATGATGTAATGATGTGTTCAAAACCACAAATAATTTTATCATATTTACGATACACCAGCAGTAACTGGTGATCCATTGCATCCAGCTAGTCTACTTATGCAGTAAAATAAAATACCAAAACCACAGCTACCTCGAGTAAACAATAGTATGTGCTTAAATTCCATAAATAATTTATCTTACTACAGAGAAACCAGGGGAAAACGGTGAGTCAATGTGACAGCTGCTTTATTTCGTTCCATTTTGCACTACTGACCTCAGGCCTGAGTCCTTTTTTCACAAATTCTTAACATTCATCTTATGCAAGTGGCACATTTATTTACCAGTTTAGCACGAAGAAGTTTAACAAAAAATGTTTGAATTATTGCAGTATATGAGTGTGTAATGATAAATAAGCATCTATTGTGCCCCACTTAACACATTTCTATTGTCATTTTAAAGGTGAAGAAACCACAACTTCTTCAGGTAAACATATGACACTCCTGAAATTGTAAAAATTCACCTGCAAAATGTGGCTGATTTGTGTGATTTGTTGGTATTTCAGGAAAGGCCTTGGCTGCAGGTTATTCAGCAATTTTCCTAAATTATGCTATTTGGTACCAGTGCGTTTTGGTGATGATGATGCTGATGATGAATTTTTCCCACCTTGTAGGGTTTGCCCTCCTCCTGGCCCTTCTCCCCATGAACCTGTAAACGGAGACTGGAGCTCGACTCAATAGCGGACACCATTGCTTTTTACTTCACACACTTCTACTCAGCTTTCTCTGTAGTATTTCAAATATTTATTCACCTCTTCTTAATAAAACTTCAAATAAATCTTCTTTAATCTAGATTTCTTGAGTCGAATTTGAAAATGACGATGTGCCTGGGGTTCCGTTTAGAAGTCTTCTAAAAAAGAATAGACATATGCTTTGAAGTATTCCAGAAGTCCATGGTTAATCCCCATTTAATGGCCCAGCATAGCTGAGTGTTAACTGACAGATATAATGAGAAAAATGAAATCGAGTTAGCGTATTGACGGGTTGAGGACATTCCAGTAAGTGATGCTTGGCTAGGATGTTTCATCTGCATGGGTGAACGGAGTCATCAGACTTGGCACCACCACTCTTCCGACACCCATTTCTCCATTTTGTGTTAGGGGGGCTTTTTCAATGTGCACCAAAGGGTGACTTCGCTTTTCGCAACTCAGCACGCGAATCGATCACGCTGAAGGAATTTGACTCAGTCCAGTTTGCCATTTTGGCACTATTGAAAATGGAGGGTGCCACCACCAGATCAAGCCCACTCACTCCAACACACTTTTGCTGGGGTCTCCCATACTACATCAGCTCTGCATCCACTCTCTGTCAGTAAATGCTTATAGTACATGTGTAAAGTCAATTCGAAATTGATTATTTTCCTATAAATGTCCACAATCAAGTCTTGTAATCAAATATTTCCTTTTGAATACCTCGCAGAAGCCATCCGTTTGTATGAGCTCGAGTTTATTTTCCAAAGGTTTCATTCAAATTAGCTCACTTTTCAGCTGTTCAAGGATCTAACTGTACCCAACACTAATCAATCAATGTCCCCATACGAAACTGAGTCAGCAAACAGGGATAAAGTGCACTGATCTACATCAGCCAACATCGTTGTCGCAAATTCGGCTCTACTGTATTATGGCACTTCCATTTTACTTATGATACGATATGATTCCATATCTACGGGCCTTTAGGCCGAAACACAAGCATACAGTTGCCACATTCAGCTTTTCATCCTCGTGTTCTTCCAATCGTGCTCCCATGGATTTTAAATGCAACGTTTG
Organism: Anomotaenia brevis; assembly: GCA_030710315.1. Taxonomy (NCBI): domain Eukaryota; kingdom Metazoa; phylum Platyhelminthes; class Cestoda; order Cyclophyllidea; family Dilepididae; genus Anomotaenia; species Anomotaenia brevis. Next base: position 14,016 of record JAUOZQ010000271.1, read on the forward strand.
TAAGGTGGGTGGTGAGCACAAGCATATGTACTAAGTATATTAATTCATGTGCACACGAATGCTCTATAGATGACTGACCTCATTTACTCCCGACATGCTATTTCGTACGGACCTTCCAGTAAGTAATTGAGAATCACCACCCTCCATAGGCAGTACACTCTCCATGTCTCTCAGTTGTATTTCTGGCGTAAACGCCTACAAATTTGTTTGTTATTCAACTGGACCAATAAAGATGTGTAAGATTTGTTTAGAATAGGTGTGGGAAAATATTTCAATTTCTTTCACAATTGATATGCTAAATAATAAATTTTAATCTATTTCCAAAAATACCAGCCATTTGTGTGCGTAGGCAAAATAAGTTGAAATCAGTCTGTTCTTCGTTATGGGAAAAAACTAAAACCATTTAATCAGACTTTTGCAACTAAAATAATACTCCGCTAAAGACAGACGTTGCAGGACTTTGTACATTCTGTCCATACAACGCAATTATGGTGGTAAGTTGCTTGAAGTTACTCAAATATCCTCGGTAGTTAGCTGAATCTAGGCGTAAGGTTGGAAGAAACTACCAAACACCACGGAGAGACTGAGAAAAGAAGTAAGTGCAAGGTTAGCACAGATTTACAGACATGAAACCCCCGAAGAATGCATACGGCCATGTATGGAGGTAAGCCACAAATATTTACGACAATATGTTTAACCAATGATACACACACGTTTAATGACCATGATTTCAGTTATCTCATACCTTGATTACAACATCAGATAGCCAAGTTTTTGCTTATTTTGGGTGGCATTTCTCACGTCCAATATCCATCAGTCCTAGGGACCGTTTGCCTGTTCAATCATCAGAAGCTGGCTTTTCTCTAGCAGCCAAATGTGCTTCACTTCCACCTGATGATTTGCATTTTCGATAAGAAACACTGAAAAACTCTTTCTAGCTTCAGTTCTACTCTATATCGTCACTATATCTCAGACAGAAATGCCATAATGCGTTATTTCGCATTTTGGGATGTGACGGCATCTTTCACTCAGAGACAAACAACAGAAATAGATTAGAAGCCAAAACAGAAGCGGAAATTTCCGCATCAAAAGTAATATTTATACAACATTAAAGGGCTAAACGATGGTTTTGAAACTGCGAGTTTTTTCTGGTGATTTCGTACTCAAAAGATGGAACAATTTATGATGCTTTTCCTTAAACAAACGAAATTCGCGTTTAGAATATGGTAGTCGTTTATTGAAAATTAAGTCGTATTCAGCTAACGCTTAGGTTCTAATATTGAGTAGGAACAGAGTTGTCCTCTTATATTTTGTCTTCCAGTCACCAAAATCGGGCAGTCTAACTAAATTGATTTGGCTTTGATCACCAATTTGCTTAGTTTTGCCGTTACAGTTTTCAGAACTGTCAAATTCTATAAAAAACGGGCCAAATGATATTTCACAGACGTTTCATCCTAGTGAAAAAGGGGAATACATCCTAAAGACATTCGTAAATGGGAGATTTTCAGCCAAGCACGAATGAAAGAATCTTGGTATTCGATCATGGATTCATGGCATGCAACTCCAAACTGGTTCGCATGTTCCTTCCACCAAATAGAAGTGGTCGGCAGTGGCGGCGAAAGGCGCAATAGAGTTTGCAGAGCGCTTTCATCGGTTGGATTGGCGCCCGCCCATTAGAATGGCAACCCTGGAATTGCGCTAAGACAGCTTCAACTCAAGAAAATGACCAATTCTGGCAATGACATTACCTTTCGGAACCTAAATTAAGGATCAAAAATCGCAAGAAGGAGAGAAAAATACAAATAATAAAGTAAGAAAGTGGTAGAACATATTTTGCTCTATGCGTGACAGAACCTGGTCTGCCGTTAGAATTGTTTTACAACAGCTTGATTCATGACGAATTTGACACGCTTTTTGATTAGGTGAGGAATCCTTGAAAAGATCTAAAGAATTATTATGCTTCACATCCACTTAGTTTGCGGTGTGTTGATTGATTAAGTGACAGAAATAATGCAACTGAGAAACACCTCTGAATTTAAAAGGGAATAAATAGCGTTAATTTCTCTTAATGACGTTCAGTGTAAGCGAATCATTTATGACCGGCTAATTCGAGCAGTGTCCATCTGTACAGATCGATCAAAGTGATTAATAGGTGGATGACACAAGAAACAACCGATTGTAAAATTGTATTTACTTCAAAAGTTTACATATGCTCCAATTTGCTTAGCAACAAAACCATTCTTCGACAGTAACTGACCACTTTGAGTATTGTTACCATAAGGCATGGTTGCAAACTTAAATTTGTGGTGTATTATTTATACCACACTCAACTTTCTTGTACTCAAAGCGGGGTTGAAGAAAAATTCAAGCACCTTTGAATTACCTATATTAATTGGCATAATAGTTATATTTGAGGAAAAATGTCTTCTTAAGATTTAAGAGCCATGGGTAAGCAGACGCGTTTCTAGTCAAATCTACTTGTCTACTTTAGTAGCTTTGCCAACATTTTCATATTTTTAGGGATATTGATCACTGGAGTCGCAGTGGTGTTTGAAAAACATTAAATCGGATCTCAAGAACCTGTTCTGAAATAAATTAACAGATTTATTTGCACATTTTTCGTCAAATTATATTTTCTAGGAATAAATTATAGGGTTTTTTGAGCAGCTAATATTCCAGCTGGTCTTTACAATTGGCAAGAAATGGTTTAAAATGGATTTCTGAGCATCAAATAATGTTGAGAGGCATTTCGGATGCATTTGAAATTTCAACATATCACTTTTGCTCCATAAGGCTCATTATCTCTAGATGATGTAGCTAGGATTTTTTGCGGTGTTAGGAGGGCTACTAATATTAGGCTCCTCCTTATTTCGGTGAATGGAGTAGACCATCATGATTCCGGTCTTCAAGTGTACGTTAAACGCCAAAATGATTTTCTGTAAAATTTGTTCTCATCATACGAGGCTAAAATATTCACATTTTAGTCCTGTTCGCGGTACTGCAAATGCAATTCAAGAGAGAGTAAACTAACCCACCATATCAATGACAGGAAATCTAAGTCACCTGAAAGCTAGAATAATAAGAGTACTTACAATAGGGTACTGATGCATGCCTCACAGTTCAAGTTTTGATAGCCCAAAAACCGGACAATAGAAGATTGAAAAATTAGAATAAATGAACTTTTGACCCAAAATCTGCTTATTACAACTCACAAGAGCTCCGCTTGTACACGAAAAAGGCGAAATTATCTCTTTGGTGCTACTATTAGCTTCGTAGTTGCAACTGACCACCAGGCAGTAAATAAAGAACCTAATAAGATTCGGAAAGGCACCTTTTTAGTTTTTAGGGATGGGTTTAACCGAGTCAGCATTGTATTGTGTGAAAAATAGTTTGCGATAAAATCCTTGTTTAAGTCTCACCGCATTCGTTATGTTTCGGAATGTGGCGTACTCATCAATAGGCCTTCCAATGCTACTGATTTCGGTTTATTTATTTCAACCGTTTTCAAAAGGTTCTAAGAGCGTTTTGCATACTTTAAAATCAAGCTGATCTGTTTACCTGCTTTAATCTTCAAACACCGAGTGTTTTAACTCGGTTTAGAAAGCTGGTTTCCTTAACTGTAGATCGAAGATTTACAAGTTGTTTTTAAGAATAATTTCTCTCTTAAATAAAAGGATAAAAAGAAGGGCTTTTTGGTTTAATCACTCACTACTGCTTAGAAACATCTTGAAATTGACGTCAGTTTTCTCAGAAAAAATTCTTGCCTAAATGTTTATCACAACGCGTATCAATATTGAATCTTGCATAGGCCATTTAAAAAGCATGAAGCGATAGTATCCCATTTGAATCGCCGTTTCAATTAACACAGCACTAAAGGGAGAAGGACTGCTTGAATATCGCAGACACCGATTTGACCTAGAAGTACTGTAGCGGTGATGCGCTGAGCTGACAGGGATAACGACCACGGACCAAGCACAACTCGCTTAGTCATTATTTGCGACCCGTCGCCAGAGTGAACGTTCACAACTCCGTACAGCAGCGGGCAAGCAACACCTCACCCAACAACTTTATTCTCCCGCCTAGAGCGCTTTTGGAATTTAAGCTTAAAGTGTATACGACTTTAGTACTACTAACGGTACTACGAAGAGTCAGATTTAATGTTTTGTACTATTATTAATAAGATGCGAGATAACATATTGTTTGTAAATCCGAGATCAGAGTTGGCTTTTCAGTGTAGCCTGCCTCTCATTGATTTTCTATTGCTGGGTAGATAATGCTAAAGTATAAAATTGGAGAAAAATGTCACTTGAATTTTCCATGTATGCAACAGTGAAGGAATTCAAATTCGAGAGTTGTAACAATCTAAACAGACCTATTAAACATCTGCTTAATTCTTGTCATTCATAATAGTCAACCCTTTTCACTCAATGTGCAGCTGAAGTGCTCAGCACTTAGAGGAGCATCTGCTTCGCTGAAATACAGGTCACAACTAACAAGCTACTCATCTCCTATTTGAACGTTTGTGAAATTGAAGGCCTAACCACATAGTGTTGGTGGGGTGCTGATCTACTGGTAAGCTATTTTTGGTAGTCCAAGCACTTATTTGAGCTTTCTTTGCCCTTAAGCCTCCTATTTCCTTCCCACTCTTCCTCTACCTGACTTGTCAATGTGTTGACCAAACTAGCAATGTACAGTCCCTCACGCTCTGAAGTGAACTGAACTGTCTTCATGTTCACCGTCATCCAATCAGCTCTGTTGAAATGATCAGTGCATTTGGGTGCTGCACATCCCTGATTTATAACTCTCATCTATCCGACATCCTCCTTCAGACCCCTCTTTTCTGATACGCCTCTATTTTTGTGTAAATATGTACTATACATCTAATGTTAGTCTTCTTTGTTTCTATAGTGAAATGACAGCGTTTTGAGTGAAAGATTAATTGTACTATGCAATAATGCCAGCCAGCTGTTAAATTTTAAGATTGAACTCACCACCTTAATGCCCATAATTGTTTTATTTATCATTTCATCATGAAAAGTGTTTCGTGTTGAAATATCATTCAGGAAAAAATCACTTTTACTTATAAAGCTGAATCCCTAAGTTATATTTTTTCGACATTCGCTCTGCGGATATTTAATTTCCGTGGAAAAATGAACAGTAAAATAAATTTGTTCTTGAAACGACTTTTATGTCTTGTAATATCTAAGCTCTCTAATATATGACCCTCTAATTCTCTATGGAGAAGGTATCACTGGCTGACCTCTGCAGTCACCCTTCAAACAGCTGCCTAGACTGAATGCTTTTGAAATGACCACTAACACCTATGAATGCCTATCGATATTGTTGAGTTGGAGATGACATTTGTGTGTCACTGTTCTCTTGGTCACTTCTTTACTCACTGATTACAATCGTTCCAAGTTGCGCTTCTGAATACCATTTGGTACTCATTTAGGGTGGTGTAGTGGTCATCACGTCTGCTTTACAAGAGAGAGAGAAAGAGGCCGCAAACACAAAACGCGACCAATGAGTCACCACACAGGTGAACTGTTGCCAAAATCCCCCTTGAGACCACATGAAACCCCCTTTTTAGGACTCGAACCTTCAACAATCGAGTCGTGAATCACCATTTGAAGAGTAGGAGAAGTGGGCTACTACACTTGGCAGACGAATAGCCGCAACTTGTAGTAGGTGGACAAGCCACTAGAGTACTACTAAGAGTCTCCAGGGAATGCTTCGGTTGACCCCTTCTTTAGTAAACTCTGACAGCTCACTGCAAAACCAACAGTGGAGAGCCACACCAAGTGACATTTGCGTGACGCTCAACTCTGGATGGGACACGAACTCCTGTAAGGAATGGAATGAGTCCACTTCCATGCCACTGCCAATAACGCAAGCGATGGCGCAATGTTTCAGCATGACAAGGCAAACACAACACCTACTGGTAATAGTGGAGAGGGAATGCCCGCGTACTCTGTTCTCCCTCAAAACACACTTGGCGGGTTGTGTGGGAGTATTAGAAGCCTGGTTGTACCTACTTATTTAGAGGAATCCCGATGACCCACGCTACTTTAGGTAGCAACAGAAGGCGTGGTCTTGCCCAAAACAGCTTTAATTTACTGCCAATGGGACATGCAAGACTCATAAAAAATGAAACAGAATACCCTTCTCAGTGGATGTACGAAAGAGGGTATTATGCCTTTTCAGTCACCAGACTCCCGATTCTACAAGCTAAGGGAATGGAAAAGGCGTTAATTGCTACGTGTCTGCTCTTAGACAAGACGAATGTTGTCTAGTAGTCACATGAACGAACAGCTTGTATTTAGGAGGAAGACAAGGACACTGTCGAGCACCACTTCTAGACCGTCGTTGTCTGATGACTGTCTGGATCCAAGGGGGGAGGCGCTGGATAGTGACTCAGACCATGATTGGTTTGTCTAGATTTCCGCCTAAGGCATCATCCAGCATCAAGCTCTCTTCTATTTCGCTTGAGGTCTGAGTTTAAGTGCAAATTATACCCACCTGCACAGGGAAAGGCAGGACAACAGAGGTAGCGCGTTGTCTGTAGTGGCCACTGCTGCTCTTTTGTTTACTCAAAAAGGCAGGATCACGTCTAGATTGGCTCAAAGGGACAAGCCAGTGAGGTGGTCTATTTATAGGCAAGACACGACGTGTACCTGAGTTGTCTCACGCCTCTCTCACCTGGGGGGGTTAATTTTAGCAGATGGAAAAAGGTGGAGGTGGTGTTTTTGTTCTCTCCCTCAGCTGGGTTGCCTCTTTTTTTCCGAAAGTAGGGCGCTGTGGACCGCGGTTGTTGTTTCAAAGACTAGAGAGCGTGGGCGGGAATTTGGGGAACGTGGGAGCAAAACGTCGCCTCTTCTTTGATGTGAACACTTCGTGGTGGGTAACTTTGGGTAAGGCTTAAAAAGAGAGTCTGTAGAGCACCCTCGAACAGCAGTTCTGTTGAGTTCTGCATGAAAGTGTGTGGTGGTTGTGCTTTGAACGGGAGTGGAGATGACGCTTTGGTGAGAAATTGACCGCCAGGAAGATTTCGAATCGATCTGTCATATGGGAGAAGGGGTACGCACCAGAACGCTTTTTGGAATCCTGCGTTCGTTTAATTCTTGGAATCGCGGATATACGTGATATAGGAACAAGGGGACATCATTCACACAATGTGATTGGAGATGGGGAGTCCGGTAGGTAGGTTTCGGCAGGCTTTGTGAGAGCTTGAGAACATGATATTGATTAGATTGTCTAGACGGCTTAGCTGGCGTCATTCCACCACAAAGATGGTTAAATGCGATATTCTGGCGATATTCTGATTTACTCAACAAGGTCCTATTGATAATTACGTGTCCTGGCATGAGAAACATCCATCTAAGCCTAATGTGAGTAGAACATTGTGGGTTGGGATAATATATAGGTTTTACCCACTTGGTCCTGCACATGGCTTTTGTCAGTTTCCAACAAAATTTGTATCCTGCTCTGAAGTAGATTACGTGTTTGTCTATGCCAAAACTTCCGTTTTATCCTCTCTCTTGAGGGGCTAGTGACTCCATAGTTTCGAAGGGAGAGGTTAGTTAGTAAGGGAGTAGCATGAAATGTTACTTGTCACAATTTTATTGGCTATTATCCAATGAAAATGAGGTTTTGAGGTGGATGTACTTCTGTGCGTTAATTACTACTGTTTATATATAAGTTACTAACTTGAGTGAAATGCTCGTTGTCAGCAGTGGCTACTTCGATGCCACTTGTGTTCTTGTTTGTGAAAAAGTCACGGAAGTAAATTTTCTCATTGATGGTAGTCGGTCAATGTCCCTACACCCATGACCCAACATTTGAGTCGATTGCTCATTGAGTCGTTTTGCGAGCTTCCACGCTAATCCGCTCATTGTCTCTCCTTGTTTACTAGTCGCTCCCTTTCGGCCACCAATCAGCGACCGAGGCCACCTGCCCCGAAGCCTCCCCCTTCTCACCACGCCGGCGCTGCTGCTGCTGCTGCGTCGACGACATCAGCAGCTGCTCCGGAGCAGCAGCCACGCTCGCCCTCTTCAGCAGTTGTGGGGGAGTTTGGCAGTCCCGCCGCTGAAATGGTCTCCTTCTCCCAGACCCACGACGATGACGGTGGCGATGAGGAGATCTTCTGCTCCCCCATGCCCCTCAAGCCCCCCGCGACCTCCTCCTTCCCCCTTGCCGACACCCCGAGGCTCGTGGAACCCCTTCAACGGCTCAGTCTCAAGGAAGACGGTGGGTTTTCTACTTCCTGGTTCTCTTCCTAGAGTCCCCAAAACCAGAAAGAGGAGATAGGAGACATCCGTTCCAGAGTGCTTACTAGAGATGTGTGTTAAGATGGGTTTAACGCGCTTTGTCGGTAAACAACTTGGTCAATGCACTCAGTCCAAGGGGGGATTCACATGCCTCTGGGTAGCAGCGCAGAGATACACTTAGGTCACCGCAGGGCCACTACAGTACCACCCACCAAGTCCGAAGACGCTGGAGGCCCGCGTAGTGTCCGTGTTTGCAGATTTGGCTGGACCTGATTCATCGTAGCCAGAAGTGATGCGGAAGGCTGTAGGCCTGAATAACTGGAAATCGGTAGGTGGTCTGAGCATTATGGATCGGTCCATAAGTTGGTTGAAGAGGTTAGTGGTCGTCGATCAGGCTTGGATGCCGTTAAGTGTGGACATCGAGGATCTGTATGTGAGTCAGTTGAGTAGACTGGTGGTCGTTGATCCAGTTGAGATGCTGTTGGGTATGGCATTTGGTGGTTAGAAGACAGTCTAAATGGGATTGTGCCCGTGTCTTAGCCTTCAGCCATTGAGGAAACAATGTAGTTTCAGTTGATACGGTTGAGGAAGGAGCCGCGACAAGTGCCATTACTGCCAAGCCAGTTTGGAGTGCTTGCATCTGAGTAACGATTGCAGTTGGCGAGAAAAAGTGATTCATGAGGTAAAAAGTTCAATTTTGGGGTTAAGGTTTAGACAGTAGTTTGACAGGAAAGGTGGAATCCCTCTTTTAACGCGGCTTAAATACCAATAGTTGGGTTTGAGTTGAGGATATTGGGAGTTTCATTGGTTTCGTCGAATGGAAGTCCCGCAGCTTTTCTATGAGGTACACGATTGATACAAGTTTCATGGTGAACTATTTAGCCATCTTGGAAGTAAAAGATTCTTTGTTGACTCAGTAAGGTCCGACGATAGGGGAGTCTCTGCAGCCAGAGGCCAAAGCGGTCGAAGGCCGAGTCGAAGTTTCCTGCGATTCATGGTCGATTCCATCATGTCCGTCGATTTTAAATCCCTACCTACGGGTTATGACTGTCCAGTTGTTGTTGTTGTTTTCTAGTTGCTAGCGGTGGAGGCATCTCCCCATCCTACTCCTCCTCGTCGTCGTCGTCTTCGTGTTCAACAGCCAGCACACCGCCCTCCAGCAACGCCACCAACAACAGCCGCAGCGGTCGTCGTCCGCCCGATCACCTCGTTGCGTCCTCCACTGCTGCAGCGCCAGGAGTCAGCATAGCTGCGCCAGCGGCAGCGGAGACGGGGGACTTCTGCTCGCTCCCACTGCACTCGCGCGTCGTCTCCGCCTTCCCCTCCTCCAACGCCGCTGCCACTGCCGCTGCCGCTGCTGCGGTTCTGAGCGGTCCGCTGCAGCAGCAGCAGCAGCAGCAGTTCCACACCTGTCCCCATGTCCGACCCTCCTCTTCCTCGTCCTCCGCTTACTCCTCCGCCACCTACCACCATCCCCACCACCACCACCACCACCGGCAGCCGAGCCGGTGGTTGGTGGACTCGGAACTGCAGTTTCGGGGCATTGGAGGCGGCGGTGTTGGTGGAGGGGACTCGGAGGAGTTTCCGTCGGAGCGGTTGGGCGGAGGTGGGGGCGGCGGCGGCAGTGGCGGCTGTGCGGGTAGTCTAGCTTCTTCTGGCTTTCAGTCGCACTCGAGAAACTCGAGTTTCGAGTCCGCGGGGCTCTCGAGGTAAGCCCGGTCGAAACTTCTCACTCTTAGAAGGGTTTTTGTCTCATGGCGAAGGATGGAGAAGATTTGAAGCTGATTTCACAAATTAGTGGATTCTACATTGTGCTTTAAATGACTCTAAACTGTCAATCCAAATCATTTTCCTTTTTTTCATTTCAGATGCTTTCCCGGTGAATTGGTGAGTTAACTACCCTTTCTGTTTATAATTACTTCAATGGGTAGCCATTTGGATATGGCCCATCGTAGTGCTTGGGTGCTAAACTCACGCGCGTGTTTGTATACGCATAGGTATCACTTAGATCTCTGTGGCTTCTAGCCGTAAGTCCAAGCACACTCCCATAACCAAAGCGTCGCATTCTTTGCTCCTCAATTAATTCCACCTAATGTTTCACTTTCATCGTGTTGGAAGCGACCTTGGTTTAACCTCGCTCCGCCATACTCGGCTTAACATCCACCTTTGGAACAAACTTCGGCCTTGCAGAAGTCTGGGTGTTGGGAGCAGATTTGATTCATGAAGCTAAACCCTTCTCTACTCAACTCATACGCAAAACTAAGCTAGAAAGAACACAGTTAGCTAAACTAGGAGTCTTTCCAAGTTAACTCAAATAGATTGAGAATTTCCGTTTTAAGAGTGACGTGTGTGCCAGAGTACCGCTGCAGTAGAGGAAGATGGTTCGCTTATCGATTTGGATCTTGGAGATGTGAGAACCTATTAAAATGTCATGCCTGAGTTGTCAGGATGTGTTTGTGTCTGTGCTTACCACAGCCTGCAACACACAAGCCGTCTTATTCGAGACGAAAGTGTACTATTTAATAGGTGTCTCCACCAAAATTTAGGTATTCATCGTCCCCGTTGTCCAATCAGCTCGCAGATCAGTTTCTGAATGTTTCCCAACCTACTCAGCCCTGCTGATGGGACTTCCTGGCTAGATAGCTAACGCGTCTAAAAGCAATGCCAGTCGACGAAGTGATTCGCTTGTTCCTAGGAATTCGTTATCAGCTTCTCTGAACCCGCACGAGGCTAGATCCAACTTGGGGCCAATAGGAGAAGGGAATCAAACTAGAGTCTAGGGTCAATTGGGTTATTTCTCCTGCGTTCCCGGGCGTAACCAACTGTGTCCCGTATTCATGCGGTAACAGGCCAAAGGATCCTAATTTGGTTTGTGACGTCCTTAGTGCTGGTCAGTGATGAGGGTGAAGCCTTAAGTCAGATCACAACAGGTTATTTCTACAGTCTGGAGGTGAAATCCTAGGAATGGGTGGACTGAAGAGGCGATGGTTGTTTGTGCCTCCAGATGAGCGCTGCGGCTGCCGGTGACAGCGGAATCGGAGGTGGCGGCGGTGGAGGCTGCGGTAGCGGCGGTCTGTTGGGTGGAAGCAAGCAGCACCTGATTGACGCCACGCGAGCGCCGCACGACGAAGTGGTCAATCAGATCCTCCGCACCGCCGGCAACCCCTCCCCCGGTAAGTTTCTCTGTCGCTCTAGATTGCGTACCCCACACACAACTTGATGAAGCTTTGTTCGCTTATACAGCCCTCAGCAAGAACGTGAGCACATATCCGACATTTGGATAGGACCTGTGATATCTCGATCCCCCCGCCCCCTCCACCACACACGCGCGTTCCTATACTCGCTCAATTTACGCCTCACCTCTCCGCACCCAAACTGACAGCGTCTCGTTTTGTTTTGCATTTGCTCAAACCCCGGGGAAAGAGTTCGCCCCTGGGTGGGAGATGAAGAAGAGAGGTGGAGCGAAGAGAAGAAGAAGCACGAGCAACCACTAGAGAAGAAAGAGAGAATTCTAAAACTCGAATGAAACAGACACCATCCAAACCCAACATAGACCCATCGAGCCACCTCCCTCTCTGCTTAACATCATCATTTCTTGTGTAACAGATTTGAAAGCAATTTATGGAGAGAAAACAGTAGGATTCCCTGTGATGTTATGCTTTTTCACGGTGCAAAGAAATTGGCCACAAAGGACTAAATAGTGCCCGAAAAAAGGAGAAAAAAGAACGCAGATAAAAACCTAAGTACCAATAGGATGAAGTTCGACGAGAAGACCACAACACCATGGCCATGCAGAAGATGGTTGCGGAGGCACACAAAGCAATCGCTTAATGATAATCGCTACCAATATAAAGTTAAGTACTATCCTCAGTTGAGGGATGATATAAGCAGACTCGCATTGTAAAAATTCGTAAAACATCACCATGCAAAATTGAAATCAATGAAATTTAATATGAGAGCGGCTGGGCCGTGTCAGAAAGGGTAACTACTTGGTGGAAGGGAATGGAAGAGGGGAGGAAGGAGACGTAGTGCTGATTCTCGTGTGCGACGACCATAAAGGTAGAGCGCCCCTGTGGTCGCCAGGGTGATGCCAACGAAGGAATGGGCGGAGGTGGAGGCGGGTGGAAGGCGGGTGGAAGGCAGGTCGAGAGCGGGGATGTAGCTCAGTGGTAGAGCGCTCGCTTCGCATGCGAGAGGCCCCGGGTTCAATCCCCGGCATCTCCACGACAGACACTACATCCTGTGTGTGATGACCCACCCACGTAGTGGTGATTCTCGTGGGCGACAAAGGAGGCACCGCCCGCCCGTCCGCCTCCTCCCCCCCAGTTTGCAGTTTGACCGGCGGGCATTTTGAAGTCGCTTGTAGACATCACGCAGGCATCGGAGGTGTCCAGGGAAGATACAACCAGCAGCAGTAGTAGTAGTAGTTAGCAGGCTGAAGTAGTCCAAGAAGTGGGGGAGGAGGATGCCGGAGAAGTGGCGGCGGCGACGACGACTGCGCCATCATGAATGAATGAGCGTGTGTGTGTGTGTGTGTGTGTGTGTGAGAGAGAGAGAGAGAGAGAATGGAGAAGTGTGTGTGTGAGCAAAAGCCGTGTCAGCGGTGGGATTCGAACCCACGCCCTCATGAGAGGACCAGAAATCCCAGAAAGTCTTCACTTGAGTCTGGCGCCTTAGACCGCTCGGCCACACTGACGTGGAGCTGGTGCTGCCGACTTCTACTGCTGCACGCCCGCCTGCATCACCATCCCCTCCCACTGTGTTCTAGTTACTACAACCGCAGCAGGGAGGGGAGGTGATGAGGACAATGGTAGTGGGGTTGCGGGCAGGGGCATTGGTTACAACAGCTCGGGTGAAAACGCCGTGTCGACAGGAGTGCGAGTTTGGTGGTGGGGAATGGAAGGGGGAGGGAGGGAGGACACAAAGAGGCGTTCGTGGCGCCAGTGGTGTAGGGGTATCATGCATGCCTCCCACGCATGCGACCCGGGTTCAAATCCCGGCTGGCGCACGTATTGTGAGAGAAGCGCGCCGCCTTTTGCTGCCCTTAGGCACACGCACACGCACACGCACACGCACATCGCGCGAGTGAATCACCTGACCAAATACCTGCCAGTTTAGCGGCGACTGGGGCGGCTCGGGGCAGTTGTGTGCTCACTAGCTGACATTATGAAGTGGGCAAAGACGGAGACGGAGACGGATTTTTCTTGATTATTTCATCTTTGCATTTATCGAGAGTATAGTTAAAATTGTTTAAACGAAAGATTTTTGTACTATTTCTCGATGCTGTATACAAAGTATTGCGAGTTAATTTTAACTGTAGCGCACAATTATTTTTTGTTTTGAAAAACGCAAACTGTCGAAATTTTTGATGAAAAAGTATGCCTGTTCATCTTCTCCATGCCCAGAGATTCTGCGCACGAGAGAAGCAATAAAACCTCATCAAGTTTGACTGGTAAGTGTCCACAGAGGCGCATTTCAAAGGGCGATGCGAAAATACCACCCCAACCACACCCAAATTAGCTAGACATCGGTCTTGCCATTCACCTCTCAATTGAGCATGAGAAAAGAGAAATTCTCCAATTCTTCTTGAGCGGAATCGTTTCAATCCTGTTGGCTTCCTCTATGTAGTATGGTTGCCATTGAACTCAGAAATATTAAGTGTTTTGGTAATGATACGTTGGCTACCGAATAATCCTAGGTATACTAAAAGGGAATCTTGAGCTCGGCTAGCAAATCAATTTTGCATTTTTCCATTCAATATTTCTGAGAATTTCTTGTATTAGATTCGATGCACTTGATTTGAATATGTTAGTTTAATTAATGCAATTTTTTGAAATTACAATTTATTTGGCACAGCTTAGAGGTCTTGCCCCTTTCAATTATTACTGGCAAGTCGTTATTATTATCTCAGATAGGCAGGGGGATCTCAGCTTCATTTGACCGGACCCAGTAAAAAATCGAGTAGAAACGGGATGGTGGAGCCCCAGAGTGTTTTCGGGAATGTGGAACACCAATCGAGAGAAGGCGATGGATAGGAAATTCAGAGAATCTCTTGTTGTGGTACATATTCGATCAGCATAGCCGACACATGAGTTGATTGGTGAACGAAGACTATGAACCACCACCAGTTTTGGCACGTCTGAATCTGACAATTCAGTTGTGTAGGCCTGTCTGAGGCTTTTACCAAGTGTTGATTGGAGCGCCCCTCTTATGAAATGCGAAAATTAATGCAATTTCCATCGACTTCAGGAAATTCATTCATCTGTGACGCACATACATCAATTGTTAATTGAGCAAATTCTTCAAAAATCCCATATACCCAACAGCATGCCCTCTAGGTGGTATTGGAAACTGCACAGAGTTACCCCAGAGTTCTCTTTCGATCGTTAAATTAAACCCTGTTATACACTGAGAATTTAAAGCGCATTAGTAAATAGTGTTAAAAATGAGTGGATTCAGTTCTATTGTGATGTGACGAAACGCGCAGAGAAGCAAAATTTTTCGAATGACATGGTGACTCATCCTACTGAAATCTTGTTTGTTAAAAAGGCGTTCTTAATTTCCGGTTGATAATTTTCATAAAATATATGAGCAACATTTTTATCGTCGCTTTGGCTTTAGCAAAATAATAAAAAGACGTTTCGTTAAGTGCATCACATTTGTTTGTATTTTCAATTGTTGCTGGAAAGTCGTCAATATCAGCTGTTTGATTCAGATTTCGCAATTTCTCTAATGATAGATTTGGAACTTATTTGAACAGACCAAATCATATTTGGAGTGGAAATGGAATGGTGCGTGGCCCAGAGCGTGTTTCCGGAATATGTGTCCAGTATTTTTCAGCTAGGAAATAATTGAACCACATCAGATAGGGAGATAGATAGAAAAAATCTGCAGTTTTGGTGTGGCAAAACACTCAGAGAGGCAAATTTTTTCTAGTGGCATGCTGGCACTTCCTACCGAAGGCTCGCAACATTGTTGTAGGAGCTTTGGCTTTAGCAGGATTAAATTACGTCATTTCAAACAAAAAATGTTTTGTTAGGTGCATCAAATCATTTTTGCAAGACGTCAATATCACCTGTCTTCCTTTAGTGACTAATGTATTTGAGTGCTATCCGTCAAATAGTTAAGTAGACATTTAAAACCCTCGGCATCCCAGGCTTTTTGGCAGTGACTGCCTCCTTCTTGACGAAATCTCTTATTATTGAAAAAAGTACTACTAACTGTGTAATTTATAGTGCTGTACTACAAAATGAATGCCACAGGCACTTAACCCTTTATCGAAATCAATTCGCAGATAAAACAGACAAGTAGGGAATTAATTGAATATGCTCCAGTTTAGGTAGCGAAGGAAAACTCCTTCTTTTAGGTGCAACGTATTTCACTTTCACTATTAAATATTCCTATGCCGTTGGCTGCAACTGCACCGAGTATTCACGTTCTAACAACCATGTGCATTCCATTTTGACAAATCAAGTCAAGAAGCCTTTGGGTCGTAAGTTGAATGAGAGTTCAAAAGTCAGAATCTTATATAAAGTGCAGTAACCGACTCAAAGCACTGGAGACAAGGGTATTTAAAAAAATTCTCATATCATTTTCGACTATCCGGATGACCAAATAACGCTTTGAAGTTATCGCATGGTGTTTTTGCCAATGTCCCGGCACTATAGTGATGACGAATCATCCCGTCTGCTTGGGAGAAAATTATCAATACTGACATGGCCTAATCAACAGTGCAAATACATTTGTACGATCTCCTTAAAACTTGCAGCTGTATGCCAGCAATTTCTTCTGCAGATTTTCAAGAGGGAATGATCCTCAAGTAGCCCAATCAGGTAGAATGATGTGATGTCTACTTTTAAACCACAACCGCCTTACAGCCTCAGCTGCAATATTCAAGTTAACGCCACCGAATTATTATTGCAGTGCTAAGTGGGAGCATTGAGCACAAAGCACAGCATTCTGATGTTCTTAGTAAGCCAAAAATATGTTAGAGAGATTGGTTAACTCCTACTTAATACACTCAAGTAGCAGTTCGAATGACTTGTCATGGAGCCGCTCTGCGATCACTGCAATTGCGCCAGTGTACAATCGTTGCATGTTAAGCGATTAAGCGAATCACTTAGATGACTCATTAGTTTCGCGTAACATCTTAATTTTCCAACGCATAAAATGGTTATTAATTTATTGCCACGAATTTGCGTTTAATCTGATTGAAATTCTCAGTAGTTAATGCGTTGGTACTAAAATCGTTACAATTTATCCAAGCAGAAGGAGATTTCCTGCGTCCTTCAAGCCCCTATCGGATCTCATTAAAGCAGACACAATCTCACAGTTTTCCAATTATGAACGTTGTTTAAAATGGAAAGAGCGTTTTGTAATACAGGTCAATTAATTAAGATTTATATTCAAAAGTTAATAATACAGATTAATGTCCTAGGATGTAACACGAAGGCTCGCTTACGTTGCCTTGACAACCATACACCTTCACTATCATTGCCTGACTACGTCTGCAGTGTTTCACGGTTAACTTATTCGTAGACATCCAATTGCACGACATTTTCCGATTAATAAATAAAAAATATTTTCTTATTAAAAGTCTAGGAATTTAGTGGCTAAGTTTATAAAGCAATGTGACAATATAATCGAAAATAACTGACACGGTTGCAAGATCAACTTTTCGATCTTTCCAATTTAGCTAAGAAATACATCCCTCCACAGTGTGGCTAAATTTCAAGAAGAATTTGTCTTCGGCATTGATTCCTTCATCCATGACTATTAGTTTATGTTATTACGACCACTTGCCAAAAATGCTTCACAATATTGAAATTGTCATCATCCAATCAAAAGTAGACGTTTTACCATTGATCTTGCCAGAGAGGGACAATAGTTTGGCAATTTACTGCTGCCAAATCTTAACATATTTTGTGAAATTTAAAGGATGCAGTCGACATAATATCGCTCACAAAAATACCCACGTGCACACGATTTCGGCTGAAGAAATCAATCTCGCTTTAAGTTGTTTACTTTGGTATGAGTTTTATTTAAACTCACCAAATGATTACAGATGTTAATTCACTACATGAAAGGTGTATTTCCATTGAAGATTGCATACGATTTACAAAGGCAGGTTATTTTCTATTTTTCCAAATACACCGCAAGTTTCGCTGAATTAAATCCATAACACGAATTTAATGGCTTGTTTAGGAATGGTAATTCACTGGATTATAATAAAACGTGATTGATGATTTAATATGGGTTTCGTTTAATAAAGGTGGCTTTAGACATCAAAACAGTTTAGCTCATTAACTTAATATTTGTTTATCCATCAAAACACATGGTTTGCTTTAATGCAATTTACCCCAAATGTGCATTTTAACTTACAAATTGCGTAAATGTAAGCCAACTCTAAACGAAAGAGAAACTTTGTGCTTAAAAGTGTCTAAAAATTAAGGAGAAACATAAAGTCAATAAGGCAGGCCTTTAAATCACCACATATCACTTACAAATAAACGGTGGAATTTTAAATTACTGTGATAATATCGAATTTATTTTTGTATGACATTGTGGATTACTACTAAGGCCAGTAATGCAAATCTCAACATTGCTCGTCTTAACAAATCGTTTCGTCTTTTATAAGGAACTCCATTGAAAAGCTGACTTGAAATTACAAACAGAATGGGAAATTTTTAAAAATGGATCTTTTTGATAATAAATGCCACCGCAGAACATCGTTGCTATTTCTTTAGGAAAAGTGCTTTATCAACGGTCCGGTTTAAATTTCAACTGCAATGTTTAGTTTGCTTAAGTTAACTATGCAATGTCTACTTTTAAAAGCCTCTGTATTTTCTGAGTGACAGATTTTACTCATTACAAAATTAGACGGTAAAACTACCGAAAAATATTGCAATAGAAAGAAATAATCTTAAATCCCCTGGTAGAAATTGCCTATCTTCTAGGAATTAAAGCAGGATTTTTTGTTTACCCATAATAAAAATTTTAAGTTCATCGTTTAGCTGATGGTTTGCTGTGTCTTATTATAACACTTTGGATTAACACAGTTGGCTTAACTGTAAATGCTGCCTTCGAATTTCTTCGATGGGTATGAAATAAATTTCCATGACAATAGGTTATTTGTTCTTTAAACCAAAACTGAATGACCTGACGCTGCTCCAGAGGTTCCTGAGGAGTTAAAAAACAGGACCAGACATCATCTCTTTCAAGGGCAGAGCAAAACCGGTTGCTTTCCTCATTTCCGGGTCTAGATTGGATTCATCACATGTCGAGCGAAATTACTCAAAATGTTCACTGCCTCCGGATCCGAAAATTCCTCATTCTCCCATAAATCACTTATAGAACTCGCATGAAAGCGACAGTACTGCGAATACGATTTGCCATTTGTAGGGCGAATTGCAAGTCGTTGTGCAAGTGATCGAAGTGATTAGAATTCCCCCATCGTCTTTGGTGATCACAGCAGGATTTTCCAAGGATGAAACAATCCAAGTCGAACTGTTAAACGAAAACCGCTACCACACCAAGATCAATGAAACAAAACGAGTAATGACGATCTCTCATAAATTGGAGCATATAACAGACCACTCAAGCGCGAGCAGGTAGTCAGGTAGTCAAGACAGGCTCACCTCTCACTGGTATTTCTGCAGCAAACATCAAGCTCCATTGCACAATCTCCAAATAGTCTACTTAATCGCAATAAAGACGACCGGACCTTCCGTTGATGAATGAATTAAGCTAAACAGCAATCATCACCGAACCCACTATAAGGTCGCATTGATACCGCAAAAGCAATCTCATCTGGGCGCTACGAGTACTTTCAAGTACTCTCAGACACCCATTTTGTACCGTTAGATGTTAGATTCTCGTGTCAAGGTAGGATAACATCCTAATTCAGCAGCTTGGAGAGTCCAGAGATGATCGACAACCAATAACGGGCTGCTCATCATTACGCTTTACTGGTTATAAATCACGATTGCTTTATTGCTACTTTTCAATGGAGTCCCTTATAAAAGACGGAGGATTTGTTAAGACGAGCAAGGTAATCCACACAATGTTGAGATTTGCATTACTAGCCTTGGTAGTTATCGAAGAAATTTCTTGGTAAGTATTGTA
This sequence comes from Anomotaenia brevis, assembly GCA_030710315.1. Lineage (NCBI taxonomy): Eukaryota > Metazoa > Platyhelminthes > Cestoda > Cyclophyllidea > Dilepididae > Anomotaenia > Anomotaenia brevis. The sequence continues at coordinate 33,407 of JAUOZQ010000271.1, forward strand.
ACTTTTTAACTGCAATGCATTCAAATGAGGAAACAGAAGACGTTCTATTGTTAAAACAGTAGGGTTTTGTTTCGTAATCCCTGGTATTGGTAAGTTGGCTCAATAAAATCCGTTTTTTCCCAGTAGAACCATTGTTATATTAACTTATTTTAGCATTGACTGTGTAAGTCATGTTTGTTCTCATTATCCACCTCACCATCTCAGGTGAAAATGGACTCTTTTTCTAAAGGAACACCTTGGGTGAGTTGATTTGAGCAACTTTATCGAAATAGACCTGAGACAATGCCAAGCTTGTTGCTTTAGTCGAAGCCAGTGGGACTGGTATGTTATACAGAAATAAAATCGATATTGTCACAGTAATTTTAAACTCTGCCGTTTATTTGCAAGTGAAATGTGGTGAGTTAAAAGGCAGTCTTAAAACGCTTTTGATCATTTTTTTCTAAATTTTGGATATATTCAAGCACAAAGGCTCTCGATAATCGGGACCTCAATCGGAGTTACAAAACTTTAAAATTTGAATGGAAATTTGGTTTTATTTTGATTTAAGCAAAACCATATGTTCAGGTGTGTTTGCGTGGTAGGTGAACAAATTTGAAGTCAATGAACGGAACCGATTTAATGACTAAAGCCTCAAATTATTTTCTGCCTGCTATTTGTTTAACTTATTTGATTATTAATTACTTAATCGGTTGATTTAATTTGTTTAATTTAGCGAAAGTTGCATTGCAGCTAGTAAAATAGCAGCTGGGTTAGTAACTGTGACGTGCCCTTAGAAATCGCATGCAGACTTCATCGAAATACACCTTTCATGTAGTGCATTAACCCTTGTATGCCTTTGGTAAGTGCGTCTAAAGAAATCGCAAACTGTAATAAACAAAATTTGCATTTAAATTGATTGTTTCAGCAAAAAATGTGTGCCCGTGCGTATTTTTGTGAAGGACATTGTTCCATCTACGAAGGATGCATTATTTTTAATTTTAGTATATATATAGATAATAATTCCCAGGCAACATTTGCAATGTAAAACACCTGTCAAAGAATATCTCTCAGTAAGTATTTGATACTGAAGGAGTGTGTATTCGAAGAAGCCTTGTCTGACCTCCGATTCCTGTTTTAGTACCACCGTAAAAGCCCTGCATCTTTTAATTTCTTAAAAGTAAATATGTGTGGAATCGTAATCCGCTTTTGCTTTCGAAGAAGAAACGAGTTTCACTGTTTAACAGGCCGAGGTTTACAATCTTTTAATAGCATCCGCAGAGGTAGTAAGTGTAATCTGAAGATATCCTTATAATATGTCGGTTAAATTTGCATAATGGTTTAGGGCGTACAAGTATAGGAGGTGTAATAATTTGCTCCATTATAAATTTTGGTCACACACTTACCTGGAGGCATTAAGTTTCAGTATATAACTCATAAGAAGGGAAAAATCATTAACTGCTTATCCTGTTTCCTTAGTAGTAACGACGCAATTAATCAAAAAGCGATAAATTTGAGAGGGGAACATCTATTTTTGCTCTATTTCATCAAAAGAGAGTGTATGATTGAGTACACTAACTGAAAAACATAAACGAGACTCTTGTGACCGTTGCTTTTGCCATTTTCATAAAAACTACAAAGCATATTCAATTAAAGCTTTTTAGAATAAAATTAGAACACTATGCAAAATTATTTTATAACGAAAAGTTGCTTGTTTTGAAGGCTTAATTCACTGTATTATAATATATTATAAGAAAGAATTTTTTCACATCAACTTTCTATTAATTGTTCTCTTTAATAAAACAAAAATAGTCTCAAAGCAACTCATTCAATGCATATGAGTTAAAGCTACTAGCTATCACGAGTTCTTGATGAAAAAATGGAAGCATACTAATAACTAAGAAACAATTATGGAAATTAATCAAATATTATAGGCACCGAAAATTAAGTGATCTCGCCTCACGAAGATCTTGAGAAGCTGGTATATTCTTGGTGGTTTATTAAACTGCATTCCAAGTGTTTCTGAGTGGACTTTTTGTTATAACTATTGGAAGACGTGTCCATACATCACATTGCAGCCGTGCGTATTATTAATTTCCTACAACATTGGAGGTCTACTTGATATTTTAAATGGTACTTCATCAAAATTAATTGACTAGGTTCAGATTAAAAAGTGCTGAATAAAATTTTGACCACAATTTAATTTAATTGAGTAGGACCATAAAAAATGGACAGTTTCAAAGAAAGCGACTGAGTGAACAGCCAGTGACACTAAAACCGCTCACAGCATTGAAAATTAACGTGTTTGAAGCCAGAAATTGTATTATTACTATCCAAATGTTATCCAAATAACACGGAATCTAACTGACCAGTGGCTGACCTGTTATTCGAAAGAAAACCGCATAGTTGGTGTCCGAGATATTCTTGAGTTGACCTTGAGATTTGTGTGCAAGATATTCAGTAGAAGCCTAGTTGATTACTGACCAGTATATGGCCAAACTGTAAATGGAAAAGAAAAAAATCGAAGAGTTCTCGAAGACGGAAAAAGATACGATTTTAAAGAGGATAAAATGGATTAGAATGTAAGAACGTTCTCGCCACCGCAACGCAGCCTCCATTTCCCTGGCATCCTCCTCCCCCACTTCTTGGACTACTTCAGCCTGCTAACTACTACTACTACTGCTGCTGGTTGTATCTTCCCTGGACACCTCCGATGCCTGCGTGATGTCTACAAGCGACTTCAAAATGCCCGCCGGTCAAACTGCAAACTGGGGGGGAGGAGGCGGACGGGCGGGCGGTGCCTCCTTTGTCGCCCACGAGAATCACCACTACGTGGGTGGGTCATCACACACAGGATGTAGTGTCTGTCGTGGAGATGCCGGGGATTGAACCCGGGGCCTCTCGCATGCGAAGCGAGCGCTCTACCACTGAGCTACATCCCCGCCCTCGACCTGCCTTCCACCCGCCTTCCACCCGCCTCCACCTCCGCCCATTCCTTCGTTGGCATCACCCTGGCGACCACAGGGGCGCTCCACCTTTATGATCGTCGCGTCGCGACGGCGACAGCCACGTTGACTGCGAGAGGATGAAGTACTCTGTGTGTGGTAGGAGTGGAGCACTTTTCCCCGGGGGCTGTGCGCGCGCGCGAGTCAGGCCTTCGTAGCTCAGGGGTTAGAGCACTGGTCTCGTAAACCAGGGGTCGAGAGTTCGATTCTCTCCGAGGGCAGGCACTGCGCTGCGGCCTTTTGCAACCGCGCCACCGCCACCGACACCGCCACCAGGGCTGCCTCGTCCTCCTCTCCACCCCCAACCCCCGCCACGCCAATCCCACGCTTCTATTAACGCGTCGCGCGGGACAACGCGGCAGAAAAGGTCTGTCTGACTCGACCCGGGTTCGAACCGGGGACCTTCTGCGTGTAAAGCAGACGTGATGACCACTACACCACCGAGCCCTCGTCGTCGTTGTCGCGGTCGCCGTCGCCGTCGCCCTCGCTCCGCGCTCCCCCTTCCAAGCACCCACCCACCCCCGGCTCTCCTCCTTCTCCTCCTCCTCCTCCTCCTCCTTTCCACCTCCTCTGCCCACAGCTTCTCGAGCAAACCAGTATGGGAGATGGTTATTTCCATCCCACAGCCGCCGAAGGTTATAACGCACTCTGAACTCGGAACGTTTATTACTAAACGAAGTGCTCTCACGCTCCTACCGACGGCTTAAACAACCATACTAATTATGCATTCTTTTATCGTGAGGGGAATTAAGGCGTACAGTTGGGAATAAATAGGCTCCCGGAGATGTGGCTGGACTAGAGAGTGTACCGCCGCTGGCACTCGCATAATGCCCAACGCCCAACGCCCTGACGTTTTATAATCGATCTCATGAACTCCAGTGCTGATTGTTCCCCTCTTATTTTCTCTATTTTGGCACTTCAAACGGGGCTTCGAATTTGCCCTTCCAGCTCAGCCAAGAGTATTCCTGAGAGTGCACTTGGTGTTTCTCGGCAAGATCTAGCCTTGTGGCTACAAAATCACTTAGCCTTCGTACCGATGGCGCATACTTCATTCTTCTTAGAAAACATCTCCACACCCTCATTGCTCCGCCAGCGTGATTGTAGTTGCGATCATGAGCGGTGGTGATAGCACTCGTAACGGCAGTAGGCTGTTTGGAGATTGTGCAATGTGTTTATGGTGCTGTACAACAACGATTTAATGGAGCTGATGTTTGCTGCAGAAATACCAGTGAGAGGTGAGCCTGTCTTGACTACCTGACTACCTGCTCGCGCTTGAGAGGTCTGTTATATGCTCCAATTTATGAGAGATCGTCATTACTCGTTTTGTTTCATTGATCTTGGTGTGGTAGCGGTTTTCGTTTAACAGTTCGACTTGGATTGTTTCATCCTTGGAAAATCCTGCTGTGATCACCAAAGACGATGGGGGAATTCTAATCACTTCGATCACTTGCACAACGACTTGCAATTCGCCCTACAAATGGCACATCGTATTCGCAGTACTGTCGCTTTCATGCGAGTTCTATAAGTGATTTATGGGAGAATGAGGAATTTTCGGATCCGGAGGCAGTGAACATTTTGAGTAATTTCGCTCGACATGTGATGAATCCAATCTAGTCCCGAAAATGAGGAAAGCAACCGATTTTGCTCTGCCCTTGGCAGATATGATGTCTGGTCCTGTTTTTTTAACCCTGCAGGAATCTCCAGATCAGTGTCAGGTCATTCAGTTTTGGTTTAATGAACAAATAACATATTTCATAACTTTCGAAGAAATTCAAAGGCAGCATTTACAGTTAGTCCAACTGTGTTCGTCCAAAGTGTTACGCCAAAACACAGCAGACCACCAGCTAAACGATGAACTTAAAATATTTGATCATAAGGAAACAAAAAATCCTGCTTTAATTCCTAGAAGATAGGCAATTTCTACCAGGGGATTTAAGATTATTCCTTTCTATTGCAATATTTTTCGGTAGTTTTACCGTCTAATTTTGTAATGAGTAAAATCTGTCACTCAGAAAATACAGAGGCTTTTAAAAGTAGACATTGCATAGTTAACTTAAGCAAGCTAAACATTGCAGTTGAAATTTAAACCGGACCGTTGATGAAGCACTTTTCTTAAAGGAATAGCAACGATGTTCTGCGGTGGCATTTATTATCAAAAAGATCCATTTTTAAAAATTTCCCATTCTGTTTGTAATTTCAAGTCAGCTTTTCAATGGAGTTCCTTATAAAAGACGAAACGATTTGTTAAGACGAGCAATGTTGAGATTTGCATTACTGGCCTTAGTAGTAATCCACAATGTCATACAAAAATAAATTCGATATTATCACAGTAATTTAAAATTCCACCGTTTATTTGTAAGTGATATGTGGTGATTTAAAAGTCTGCCTTACTGACTTTGTGATTTTTTCTTAATTTTTGGATACTTTTAAGCACAAAGATTCTCGTTCGTCGAGACGTCAATTACAGTTATGCAATTTGTAAGTTTAAATGCACATTTGGGGTAAATTGAATTAAAGCAAACCATATGTTTAGGTGGGTAAACAAATATTAAGTTAATGAGCGAAACCGTTTCGATGACTTAGGCCTCCTTTCATGAACTAAACACATTAAATTAAGTCATCAATCACACTTTATTATAGTCCAGTGAATTACTATTCCTAATCAAGCCATTAATATCGTGTTATGGATTTAATTCAGCGAAACATGCAGTGCATTTGGAAAAATAGAAAATAACCTGCCTTTGTAAATCGTATGCAGACTTCAATGGAAATACACCTTTCATGTAGTGAATTAACATCTGTAAGCATTTGGTGAGTTTGAATAAATCTCAAACCAAAGTAAGCAACTTAAAGCGAGATTGGTTTCTTTAGTCGAAATCGAGTGCACGTGGGTATTTTTGTGAGCGATATTATGTCGACTACGATACTAAAAGAGCATCTATTCAGCGAAACTATGTCCCACCCCCTACATTTCACAAAATATGTTCAGATTTGACAGCAGTTAATTGCCAAACTATTGTCCCTCTCTGGCAAGACCAGTGATCAAACGTCTACTTTTGATTGGATGATGACAATTTCAATATTGTGAAGCATTTTTGGCAAGTGGTGGTAATAATATTACCCAATAATCATGGAACAGGAATCCATGTCGAAGGCAAATTCCACCCGAAATTTAGCAACACTGTCGAGGAATGTATTTCTTAGCTAAATTGGAAAGATCGGAAAGTTGATCTTGCAACCGTGTCAGTTATTTTCGATTATATTATCACATTGCTTTATAATCTTAGCCACTAAATTCCTATATTTTATAAGAAAATATTTTACATTTATTAATAGGAAACTGTCGTGTAATTAAATCTCTACGAATAAGTTCACCGTGAAACACTGCAGACGTAGTCAGGCAATGATAGTGAAGGTGTATGGTTGTCAAGGCAAAGTAAGCGAGCCTTCGTGTTACATCCTACGACATTAATCTGTATTATTAACTTTTGAATATAAATCTTAATTAATTGACCTGTATTTCAAAACGCTCTTTCCATTTTAAACAACGTTCATAATTGGAAAACTGTGAGATTGTATCTGCTTTAATAAAACCCGATAAGGGCTTGGGGGACGCAGGAAATCTCCTCCTACTTGGATAAATTGTAACAATTTCAGTACCTACGCATTAACTACTGAGAATTTCAATCAGATTAAACGCAAATTCGTGACAATAAATTAATAACCATTTTATGCGTTGGCAAATCAAGATGTTACGCGAAACTAATGAGTCATCTTAGTGATTCGCTTAATCGCCTAACATGCAACGATTGTACACTGGCGCAATTGCAGTAATCGCAGAGCGGCTCCATGACAAGTCATTCGAACTGCTACTTGAGTGAATTAAGTAGGAGTTAACCAAGGGGACACCAATCTCTCTAACATATTTTTGGCTTACTAAGAACATCAGAATGTTGTGGTTTGTGCTCAACGCTCTCACTGAGCACTGCAATAATAATTCGGTGGCGTTAACTTGAAAATTGCAGCTGAGGCTGTAAGGCGGTTGCGCTTTAAAAGTGGACATCACATCATTCTACCAGATTGGGCTACTGGAGGATCGTTAACTTTTGAAAATCTGCAGAAGAAATTGCTGGCATAGAGCTGCAACTTTTAAGGAGATCGTATAAATGTATATGCGTTGTTGATTAGATCAGGTCAGTATTGAGAATTTTCTCCCAAGCAGACGGATGATTCGTCATCACTATAGTGCCGGGACATTGGCAAAAACACCATGCAATTACTTCAAAGCGTTACTTTGTCATTCGGATTGTCGAAAATGATATGAAAGTTGTATAAAACACTCCAATCCCTAATGCTTTCAGTCGGTTACTACACTTTATGTAATATTCCGATTTTTCATCTCTCAATCAGTTTGCAACCCAAAGGCTTCTTAACTTGATTTGCCAAAATATAATGCACAAGGTATTAGAACGTGAATACTCGGTGCAGTTGCAGCCAACGGCATAGGAAAATTTAATAATGAAATTGAAATACGTTGCACTAAAAAGAAGGATTTTTCCTTCGCTACCTAAACTGGAGCATATTCAATTAAATCCCTGCTTGTATATTTTATCTGCAAGTTAATTTCGATAAAGGGTTAAGTGCCTGTGACATTCATTTAACAGTACAACACTATAAATTACACAGTTAGTAGTACTTTTTTAATAATAAGGGATTTGTTCAAGAAAGAGGCAGTCACTGCTAAAAAGCCTGGGATGCAGAGGGTTTCAAATGCCTACTGAAGTATTTGACGGATAGCACTCAAATGCATTAGTCACTAAAGGAAGACAGGTGATATTGACGTCTTGCTAAAAATAATTTGATGAACTTAACAAAACGTTTTTTATTTGAAATGACGGAATTTCAGCCTGTTAAAGTGAGAGCTCCGACAATAAAGTTGTGAGTCTTCGGTAGGAAGTGCCAGCATGCCACTAGAAAAAATTTGCCTCTCTGAGTGTTTTGCCACACCAAAACCGCAGATTTATCCTATCTATCTCCTTCTCTGATATGACTGAATTGCTTCTGGAAACACGCTCTCGGCCACTCACCATTCTATTTGCACTCTAAATATTATTTGGTCTGGTAAGATAAGTCCCAGATCTATCAGTAGAGAAATTGAGAAATCTGAATCAAACACCTGATATTGACGATTTTCCAGTAACAACTGAAAATACAAATAAATGCGATGCACTTAACAAAACGACTTTTTTATTATTTTGCACAAATTAGGCTGGCTAAAGCCAATGCACCGATAAAAATGCTGCAAAATACTGAGAAGATATATTCCCCTCATACATTTTATGAAAAATTATCAAGCTGTAATTAAGACCGAATTTTTAATAAACTGGCTTCCGGTAGGATGAGTACCCATGTCATTCGAAAAATTTTGCTTCTCTGCGGGTTTCGCCACATCAGAATAGTGCCAAGATGGATGCTAAAAAAGCCTTTAATTTGCTGTCATGAAGGTACTGAAAAATTGAATGCCACGAATGGTGACTAGTTAATTGCGGGTGTGGTCGGGGTGGCATTTTTGCTTCACCCTTTGACATTCGCCTTTGCCGGTGCCTCCTACCTGTCACACTGTCGGGTGCAATTCCAGATGGGGAATTTTCAAAGAGTTAGTTTTTTGCGAAACATTTGTGGATACGAGTTTTGCTCTACTCTGAAATCTCCAGAAACAGATTGAAGAAAGCACAACCAGAATTGTGGTTCATACCAGTTCTCCTAATTCATAATTCGGCTATTAACAAGAAAGATGCTGTTATGGGATCGTGGTCTTTGGTCTATAATTAAACTACGAATGTAATGCTATACTGACCATTAAAACTGATTTTTAGTTATCTCAATTGCATGCCACATCAGCAGTTGCAGTTACGGAGAGCCAACACACATAATCTTGCCTTTTAAAGGGACTACATGCTTGATTGCTCTGCTCTGAGTCGTACAGCCTCTTGAGACGTGGATCGCGCCAAGAATAGCCAGTGAAGTTGGGCGTGGTTCGTGATGAGTAGTCGTCACGCGGTGGTGCCACTTATCCGAAGGAGAAACGACTACCTGCATTTGAAAGGAATTGAACCCACTCATTTTAAAATTAAATATTAATTGCGCTTTAAAGGAATAGGATGAAATTCTCAGTGTATACCAGGGTTTTAATTAAACGATCGAAAGAGAACTCTGGGGTGACTCTGTGGAGGTTCCAACACTAGCTAGAGGGCATGTTTTTGGGTATATGGGATTTGTGAAGAATTTGCTCAATTAACAATTGATGTGTGTGCGTCACAGATGAATGAATTTCTCGAAGTTGATGAAAATTGCATTAATTTTCGCATTTGATGGGATGGGCACTCTAATCAACACTTGGTAAAAGCCTCAGACAGGCCTACACAACTGAATTGTCAGATTCAGACGTGCCAAAACTGGTGGTGGTTCATAGTCTTCGTTCACCAATCAACTCATCTGTCTGCTATGTTGATCGAATATGTACCACAACAAGAGATTCTCTGTATTTCCTATCCATCGCCTTCACTGATTAGTGTTCCACATTCCCGAAAACACTCTGGGGCTCCACCATCCCGTTTCTACTCGATATTTTACTGGGTCCGGTCAAATGAAGCTGAGATCCCCCTGTCTATCCGAGATAACGATAACGATTTGCCATTAGTAATTGAAAGGGCAAGACCTCTACGCTGTACTAATTCAAATGTGATTTTAAAAAATTGACCTACTTACTAAGCTAAGCAAATCCATTGCATCGAAACTAATACAAGAAATTCACAGAAACATTTAGTGGAAAAATGCAAACTTGATTTGCTGGCTGAGCTCAAGATTCCCTTTTAGTATACCTAGGATTATTTGGTAGTCAACGTATCTTTATCGAAACATTTAATATCTCTGAATTCAATGTCAACCCAATAATACATAGAAGGAAGCCAACAGGATTGAAACGATTCCGCTCAAGAAGAATTGGAGAATTTCGCTTTTCTCATGCTCACGTGAGAGGTGAATGGAAAGACTGATGTCTAGCTAATTTGGGTGTGGTTGTGGTGGTATTTTCTCATCGCCCCTTGAAATGCGCCTCTGTGGCACTTACCAGTGAAACTTGATGAAGTTTTATTGTTTCTCTCGTGCGCAGAATCTCTGGGAATGGAGAAGATAAACAAGCATACTTATTCATCAAAAATTTCGACAGTTTGCGTTTTTCAAAACAAAAAATAATTGTGCGCTACAGTTAAAATTAACTCGCAATACTTTGTATACAGCATCGAGAAATAGTAACAAAATCTTTCGTTTAAACAATTTTAACTATACTCTCGATAAATGCAAAGATGAAATAATCAAGAAAAATCCGTCTCCGTCTCCGTCTTTGCCCACTTCATAATGTCAGCTAGTGAGCACACAACTGCCCCGAGCCGCCCCAGTCGCCGCTAAACTGGCAGGTATTTGGTCAGGTGATTCACTCGCGCGATGTGCGTGTGCGTGTGCGTGTGCGTGTGCCTAAGGGCAGCAAAAGGCGGCGCGCTTCTCTCACAATACGTGCGCCAGCCGGGATTTGAACCCGGGTCGCATGCGTGGGAGGCATGCATGATACCCCTACACCACTGGCGCCACGAACGCCTCTTTGTGTCCTCCCTCCCCTCTTCCATTCCCCACCACCAAGCAGTTACCGTTTCTTTCACGGCGCTCCCGCTGTCATACTAACATTCAACGATAGTACTTATGCATGGTGATGGTTTACGAATTTTTAAAATGCGAGTCTGCTTATATCATCCCTCAACTGAGGATAGTACTTAACTTTATATTGGTAGCGATTATCATTAAGCGATTGCTTTGTGTGCCTCCGCAACCATCTTCTGCATGGCCATGGTGTTGTGGTCTTCTCGTCGAACTTCATCCTATTGGTAATTAGGTTTTTATCTGCGTTCTATTTTCTCCTTTTATCGGGCACTATTTAGTCCTTTGTGGCCAATTTCTTTGCACCGTGAAAAAGCATAACATCACAGGGAATCCTACTGTTTTCTCTCCATAAATTGCTTTCAAATCTGTTACACAAGAAATGATGATGTTAAGCAGAGAGGGAGGTGGCTCGATGGGTCTATGTTGGGTTTGGATGGTGTCTGTTTCATTCGAGTTTTAGAATTCTCTCTTTCTTCTCTAGTGGTTGCTCGTGCTTCTTCTTCTCTTCGCTCCACCTCTCTTCTTCATCTTCCACCCAGGGGCGAACTCTTTCCCCGGGGTTTGAGCAAATGCAAAACAAAACGAGACGCTGTCAGTTTGGGTGCGGAGAGGTGAGGCGTAAATTGAGCGAGTATAGGGACGCGCGTGTGTGGTGGAGGGGGCGGGGGTGGGGGATCGAGATATCACAGGTCCTATCCAAATGTCGGATATGTGCTCACGTTCTTGCTGAGGGCTGTATAAGCGAACAAAGCTTCATCAAGTTGTGTGTGGGGTACGCAATCTAGAGCGACAGAGAAACTTACCGGGGGAGGGGTTGCCGGCGGTGCGGAGGATCTGATTGACCACTTCGTCGTGCGGCGCTCGCGTGGCGTCAATCAGGTGCTGCTTGCTTCCACCCAACAGACCGCCGCTACCGCCGCCGCCGCCTCCGATTCCGCTGTCACCGGCAGCCGCAGCGCTCATCTGGAGGCACAAACAATCATCGCCTCTTTAGTCCTCCTTTCCTAGGATTTCACCTCCAGACTGTAGAAATAACCTGTTGTGATCTGACTTAAGGCTTCACCCTCATCACTGACCAGCACTAAGGACGTCACAAACCAAATGAGGATCCTTTGGCCTGTTACCGCATGAATACGGGACACAGTTGGTTACGCCCGGGAACGCAGGAGAAACAACCCAATTGCCCTAAGCTCTAGTTTGATTCCCTTCTCCTATTGGCCCCAAGTTGGATCTAGCCTCGTGCGGGTTCAGAGAAGGTGATAACGAATTCCTAGGAACAAGTGAATCACCTCGTCGACTAGCGTCGTTTTTAGACGCGTTAGCTAACTAGCCAGGAAGTCCCATCAGCAGGGCTGATCTGCTAGCTGATTGGACAACGGGGACAGTGAATACCGAGATGCGAGTCTACAGCATCCTTCGCTAACAGCCCTCTCCCCGTATAGCTTATCCCCAAATTCTGGTGGAGACACCTACTAAGTCGTACACTTTCGTCTCCAATAAGACGGCTTGTGTGTTGCTGGCTGTGGTAAGCACAGACACAAACACATCCTGACAACTCAGGCATGACACTTTAATAGGTTCTGACATCTCCAAGATCCAAATCGATAAGCGAACCATCTTCCTCTACTGCAGCGGTACTCTGGCACACACGTCACTCTTAAAACGGAAATTCTCAATCTATTTGAGTTAACTTGGAAAGACTCCTAGTTTAGCTAACTGTGTTCTTTCTAGCTTAGTTTTGCGTATGAGTTGAGTAGAGAAGGGTTTAGCTTCATGAATCAAATCCAATCCCAACACCCAGACTTCTGCAAGGCCGAAGTTTGTTCCAAAGGTGAATGTTAAGCCGAGTATGGCGGAGCGAGGTTAAACCAAGGTCGCTTCCAACACGATGAAAGTGAAACATTAGGTGGAATTAATTGAGGAGCAAAGAATGCGACGCTTTGGTTATGGGAGTGTGCTTGGACTTACGGCTAGAAGCCACAGAGATCTAAGTGATACCTATGCGTATACAAACACGCGCGTGAGTTTAGCACCCAAGCACTACGATGGGCCATATCCAAATGGCTACCCATTGAAGTAATTATAAACAGAAAGGGTAGTTAACTCACCAATTCACCGGGAAAGCATCTGAAATGAAAAAAAGGAAAATGATTTGGATTGACAGTTTACAGTCATTTAAAGCACAATGTAGAATCCACTAGTTTGTGAAATCAGCTTCAAATCTTCTCCATCCTTCGCCATGAGACAAAAACCCTTCTAAGAGTGAGAAGTTTCGACCGGGCTTACCTCGAGAGCCCCGCGGACTCGAAACTCGAGTTTCTCGAGTGCGACTGAAAGCCAGAAGAAGCTAGACTGCCCCCACAGCCGCCGCCGCCGCCCCCACCGCCCCCACCTCCGCCTAACCGCTCCGACGGAAACTCCTCCGAGTCCCCTCCACCAACACCGCCGCCTCCAATGCCCCGAAACTGCAGTTCCGAGTCCACCAACCACCGGCTCGGCTGCCGGTGGTGGTGGTGGTGGGGATGGTGGTAGGTGGCGGAGGAGTAAGCGGAGGACGAGGAAGAGGAGGGTCGGACATGGGGACAGGTGTGGAACTGCTGCTGCTGCTGCTGCTGCAGCGGACCGCTCAGAACCGCAGCAGCGGCAGCGGCGGCGGCGGCGGCGGCGGTGGAGGAGGGGAAGGCGGAGACGACGCGCGAGTGCAGTGGGAGCGAGCAGAAGTCCCCCGTCTCCGCTGCCGCTGGCGGAGCTATGCTGACTCCTGGCGCTGCAGCAGTGGAGGACGCGAGGAGGTGATCGGGCGGACGACGACCGCTGCGGCTGTTGTTGGTGGCGTTGCTGGAGGGCGGTGTGCTGGCTGTTGAACACGAAGACGACGACGACGAGGAGGAGTACGGTGGGGAGAGGGCGAAGAGGGCGAGCGTGGCTTCTGCTCCGGAGCAGCTGCTGATGTCGTCGACGCAGCAGCAGCAGCAGCCGCCGGCGTGGTGAGAAGGGGGAGGCTTCGGGGCAGGTGGCCTCGGTCGCTGATTGGTGGCCGGAAGGGGGCGACTAGTAAACAAGGAGAGACAATGAGCGGATTAGCGTGGAAGCTGGCAAAACGACTCAATGAGCAATCAACTCAAATGTTGGGTCATGGTTGTAGGGACATTGACCGACTACCATCAATGAGAAAATTTACTTCCGTGACTTTTTCACAAACAAGAACACAAGTGGCATCGAAGTAGCCACTGCTGACAACGAGCATTTCACTCAATTTAGTATCTTATATATACAGTAGTAATATTAACGCACAGAAGTACATCCACCTCAAAACCTCATTTTCATAGGATAATAGCCAATAAAATTGTGACAGGTAACATTTCATGCTACTCCCTTACTAACTAACCTCCCTTCGATGCTATGGACTAGAAAGGTTCCTGACAATGCCGTTTTGTAAAGCATTAAAAGCGCACATCTCAGATGGAATTAAAATCAAGCCACAAATGTGACTAATTTTCCAATTAATAATAGGCAATCCAAAAAATATTTAAGGAAGAAAGCCAGAGGTAAGATGCTTGCATTTTTCTCCAACCTCACTTTGAGTATAAGAAAGCTGAGTGCGGTATAAATAATACGCCACAAATTTAATTCTGCAACCATGCCTTATGGGGACAAGAATCAAAGTGGTCAGTTACTGTCGAAGAATGGTTTTCTTGCTAAGCAAATTGGAGATTTTGTAAACTTGTGAAGTAAATACAATTTTACAATCGGTTGTTTCTTGTGTCATTCACCTATTAATCAGTTTGATCGATCTGTACAGATGGACACTGCTTGAATTGGCCGATCATAAATGATTCGCTTACACTGAGCGTCATCACGAGAAATTAACGCCATTTATTCCCTTATAAATTCAGAGGTACTTCTCTGTTGCATTACTCCTGCCACTTAATCAATCAACACACCGCGAACTAAGTGGATGTGAAGCATAATAAATCTTTAAAACTTCATATATGTGCTTGATCTGCAGACATTAAGCGAATACTTGTTCAGCAATGAAGAAAAGTCTTTGAGACAGGTAGTCCGCACCTCAGCGTTAGAGTGAGAGGCCTCGAGGCGATGAAAGGAGGCTTCCCGTTCTTCGCGGACCTCGTCCCGCCCTCTGACAAGGTGCTCTGGCTCCCGCGATGAGAGGTAGAAGATCCCGACCACGCACACCAACGAGATCCTCACTTCGCCAATCGAAACCCTGCAGTTGTATGCATGTAGCTTCCACCCAACAATAGTAGTCAATAGCAGAGGCAAATTTATTATTTAGTATATCAATCGTGAAAAAAATTGAAATCTTTTAACACATATCTGATCTAAGCAAAATCTTACTCATCTTTAAATGGTCCATTTGAATAGCAAACAAATTTATAGGTGTTTACGCCAGCAATACCATTGAGAAATATGGAGAGTGTGCTCCCTATGGAGGATGGCGGTTTTCACTTATTCATTAGAAGGTTCGTCCGAAACAGCATGTCGCGAGTAAATGAGGTCAGTCACATCACCATCATCAGTCATTCGTGTGCACATGAATTAATATACTTAGTACACATGCTTGTGCTCACCACCTACCTTACAAACGTGGCATTCAAAATCCATGGGAGCACGATTGGAAGAACACGAGGATGAAAAGCTGAATGTGGCAACTGTCTTAAATGGGGCCAAATCCTCTCGTGTTTCCGCCTAAATGTCCGTAAATATGGAGTCATATCGTATCATAAGTAAAATGGATGTGCCATAACACAGTAGAGCCGAATTTGCGACAACGATATTGGCTGATGTAGATCAGTGCACTTTAGCAATGTTTGCTGACTCAGTTTCGTATGGGGACATTGAACAGCTGAAAAGTGAGCTAATTTGAGTGAAACCTTTGGAAGATCAACTCGAGCTCATGCAAAGAATTGCTTACAAGATTTGATTGTGGACATTTATAGAAAAGTATTACATTTCGAATTGACTTCACGCATGCACTATAAGCATTTACTGACAGAGAAGTGGATGCGGAGCTGGTATGCTATATGCGAGACCCCAGCAAAAGTGTGTTCGACTGAGTGGGCTTGATCCGGTGGTGGCACCCTCCATTGTCAATAGTGCCAAAATGGGAAAGGACTGAGTCAAATTCCTTCAGTGCTGAGTTGCGAAAAGCGAAGTCACCCTTCGGTGCACATTGAAAAAGCTCCCCAAACCGAAAATGGAGAAATGGGTGTCGGAAGAGTGGTGGTGCCAAGTCTGATGACTCGGTTCACCCATGCAGATGATGGAGTGTCCTCATCCCGTCAGTTCGCTAATTCGATTTCCTTTTTCTCACTATATCTATCAATTAACACTTCGTCTGGGAAAATCGCCAACACTCCGCTACCACATGTATGAGCTAAGCTAGACCGTTAAAGGAGGATTAACCATGGACTTCTGGAATACTTCAAAGCATAGGGCTATTCTTTATTAGAAGACTTCTAAACGGTACCCCTAGCATATCACCATTTTCAAATTCAACTAAGGAAATCTAAATGAAAGTAGATATATTTGAAGTTTTATTAAGAGGTGAATAAATATTTGAAATACTGCAGAGGAAGCTGAGTAGAAGTGAGTGAATAAAGTATCAATGGTGTCCGCTATTGAGCCGAGCTCCAGTCTCGTTTACAGGTTCATGGGGAGAAGGGCCAGGAGGAGGGCAAACCCTACAAGGTGGGAAAAATTCATCATCAGCATCATCATCACCAAAACGCACTGGTACCAAATAGCATAATTTAGGAAAATTGCTGATTAACCTGCAGCCAAGACCTTTCCTGAAATACCAATAAATCACACAAATCAGCCACATTTTGCAGGTGAATTTTTACACTTTCAGGTGTGCCATATGTTTACCTGAAGAAGTTGTGGTTTCTTGACCTTTAAAATGACAATTGAGATGTGTTAAGTGGGGCACAATAAATGCTTATTTATCATTATAAACCTATATACTGCAATGATTCAAAGCACTTTGTGGTAAGTTTCTTCGTGCTATACTTATGCCACTTGCATAAGATGAATGAAAATAATTTGTGAAAAAAGGACTCAGATCATGTTTAATAGTGTTTACTCAAGGTAGCTGCGGGTTTTATGCATTAGTTTACTGCATAAGTAGACTAGCAGGATGAAATGGATCACCAGTTACTGCTAGTGCATCGTAAATATTATAAAATTATTTATGAGTTAAACACATCATTGGATCATATTTCCTTTTGTTTGCCTAATAAAAATCGTAAGTTTTTAAATGGTAGTAGTTACTTATTTCAGCGCATAGTTTCTTTAAGTGTTCTTTTATTTTTAATCAACATCTAGGTCATTTAATTCCCTCTGATAGCACAAAAACTAATTTGCAAAAATTGTTTCAGAATCATCTGTGAAACTTAAACTGCATTTTCAGTTGAAGAGTTTTAACTGAACGAATTCACGTTCTTTTATCTCAGGGTTTTGCATCTCCGTACACTTACCAGTAGTGAATGCTGAAAAATCAAATGTCACTTTAGCAAATGGCACACAATTTGACAGAGCCAATTTTGACTCTTCCTAAAAATCATCTGAATTGCAATCCTGTAAAGCCCTTAAAAAGAAATGAAATGCAAAACATGCAACCTATGTCATTTAAAATGCGAGAAACCAATGAAACACGCTTTTACTTGGAATATTAATTTCCTCGATAGTTCTTAATAAAGCGGCAACTTTAAATTTACCTTCGCAAGCAGCGACTTCGGGAGATTCGCCTTAGGTGCGAAATGCGAATTAGGATCATGGCTTTGTTAATTTTAAGAAACAGTAATTAAACATACCATCCTGATCCCAATCGACGGAGACAAGCACCCATTTATTGTTGTAGACAAACAGGTAATTTGATCTCCTGTCGCCGTCTTCTTTAGTGAAGTTATTGGCGAATATTTCGACTCCACTTTCTGTACTCCACTGTCCATTTACTACATTGAACGCGTTTTACAACTGTGTGAGGACAAACTTACTGCATTCGTCTTCTGTAGCCTTTTCCCCCTTAGTAACCGTGCACAAATCCACTCCATTTTTATATATATTTGCCTGCAAACAAGGCTCATATGATGTATTTTTATTTCGAATTCTTTCAAGTTAGCACTGTCAGACTCACCGTATTACCAGCAGAATCGGAGGGTTTAAAGCCGAATTTGATTTCGACACTATTCTCGTCCTTAACGAATCTCGAGAAGGGGAACGAGGGCTCCAAGGCGACATCACCTTATTGAAAGGAAGGTGTGTAATTAATCAACTTGCGAAATATCGTAATGATTTTTAAACTGGCACAGACATCTTCAAGTTGTTTGTACGTGATTTCAACGAAATTATAAAATATACCTTCATTCACCGTTGAGTAGTTGCAGTTTTGAATGAAATAAGCAGCAGAGTGCACTTTTGCGTTAACATTGTCATCAGTTTTCACATTTTTCGAACGCGGGCTCAGCAGTGAAAATCAATGACTGCTTTGTGACATCAGCAACCTCCAATTCGAAATATCCAAATGCTACGGAAGGATAAAATACAAGGGAAATAAATTTGACTACGCTGATCAGATGCGCAAGTTCCGATTGTGGTTCGCCCCTGTGTCTTTGTTTGGAACTGGGGTGATAGCACAAGTTGTCCTGTCAATGGTATAGAGTGTGTTGTTCATATAGGCCTCAGCTCTCTAAATTGCCCAAAGCAGCAAATCGATTATGAGTGCTATTACGAGTTGATTATAATTTTCAGACCGAAATAGCCTTACATCACCATTGTCAAAGCGCATTTTTAGAGGATAAGTTCCCGTGGGATTTGGAATGATTCGGGCACCCCAAACATCTTGCAAAAGCAACGTAAAAATTGACAATATGCAACAAAAATTGACTCAAAAAGCAACAATATTCGTAACTCACTAAGGTCTGTTTGAAATAAAAAAAACAGATTTTATTCAGTATGATACGATGCACAATTATAAAGCAGATTAAATCTGTATAATGTTTTGTCAAAGGTAGCCCAGATAGATGTGCAAAATACACATTTCACATTACACGATAAAATAACTACCTGCTGCTATCGCAGTAGCGAGGTGGCACAAAATGAGAACACAGGCGAGTCTATTCATGGTAGAGGTGTGCTAACTGTGAAGAAGAAGAAGAATCACCCTCTATTTGTAGTGCAAAGCAGATGCCACACCAATTTCCATTGGGTCTGATCTCAAACGCCCACTCACATCAGTTGAGCACTCTTTGTCTCAGACCGAAATTTTCCAAGTAAGTATAAGATGACTGATGGTGTTCTCAATGCGCATGATTTCGTAGTCATACGCATGTCTGTCTTGGACTGAAACTACCTTTTAAGCACGTTTTAGCTACTATAGCACTTCATAAAGCCTTTAGAGGCCGTGTAATTTTCTAGGTTTGAGAATTGCAACAGGCAGTTGAAGTGTATTATTTATATTAGTGGATGCAGTCAATTCAAGCAACACTCATCGAGTCCAGCCTTTAAGAATGTTTCAACTTATTTTTGCTTGCTTTTCGAGTGCGTAAATATTAAAAAAGAAAGCTTTAGGGTCCTTGTTATTTGTCAATTTTTTCTTTAAATATGTATGGAAGTGATTTTCGCCATTCCCTCAACTGTCAATGTGCAATTTTTATGACAAAATGGAAATTAAAGTCTCCGGAAGTTCAGCGATATTCGTAAGTTGAATTTACGTTAGATGGAGGTGGCATGCATATTAGGCGATTGAATTGTAAAGGTGGAATAAAATAGGGAAATAATGAAAAAAGCTTCTATTTTTCGAAAAAAAATATTTAGAACTAGTGATTTTTCATCGGTTGTCAGAATTATCAGAAACCAATTTTCCATTTCTGTTAGATAACAGGTAGTTGCGTGAGCGAAAACAGATATAGAGCTCAATTTTGCTAAAAGCTTCATATTGAATTATCTTATTCACAAAATCGCAGAGTCCTCTTTCCTAAATTGACTAAATTTCAAAATCCAAATTCCTATACTGCTTTGTTAATAATTCTTAACTACACTTTTGCATTTGATAAATTATGAATCCGCAACGATGAGTCATTCTAAACCATACCGTTAAATGGAAATCTTAACAACAACGACGTCTATTCACTGAAAAGAAGAATAAATCTTGAGCACACAGCATTTGGAAAATGTTTCAACACCTACATGTTTTAGCCATGAGTTCCGATTTATTAAAGAGAAATATGGGAAAAAGACCAATTTGTTCCAAGTAAATTTTTATGACAAGAATAAATCCTCTTAATTGTGGGCTTGGTTGTGCATTTCTTAAGTGAGCACTTTGGTTTAACACATAAGTGGGTACCAGGACCCAAGCTCTTGACCACGCCTAGCAAATTGAATCATGTCGGCAACGTATCAGTGGGACGTGGGGTAAACGTCATTGGAACCAAGCCTTAGTGCTTTCTTTAGTCTACGCTCAAGCCTACGCTCCTGGACATTTCCAAGACACACCAAGCGACACTTCAAGAGCTCTCTTTAGCTAAGCCACAAAGGCGAACTTGGAGCTACAGTAACCAACTAAGCAAATATTATTTTAAATGAATGCAACTGCTTTTATTTCAGATATTGATGTATGAAGGGAAATTGTGTGATAAAATCACACACGGTGGAGTTTATATAGCCTCCGAAACCCAATAAAATACGTTGTTTTTTCATTTATTTGATAAGGAAATAAGAGTGCTCATAGAAAACTACGAAACATTTGCTAATCACTAGAAAATAAAGTCATAAATTTCAAGTGTCACCTTCACACAATCATTGCCACAAAAATGCATCATCGCATTCTTCAAGGACAACGCAAGAGATCATTCGAGATTTTCGAAGGGAAAGCCAATAAAGAGACAGCAAGTTATACACTCATTTCAACTCTGGTGGTTCAGGTGTGTGTCTAGCGTATGGCACATAAAACGTGTGCCTTGACTGTTACGTGTCAATACCTAATGCGAAAGTGCAGAGCCTACGCCGCAATGGCCGTTCCTCACCTACCTCACCCAGCTCCACCGTCTAATCGTGACACGGCTTACATCTCAAGTGACTACACAAATCAGTGCTTTTGGATAGATCACTCGAGCTTTTGGATGCTTTCAAGGGCCAAAAATGCGTTTTGGTCACCTACAAGCCTTTCAGATAAGAATAAAGTCAGCTTTGTTGGGTACAACAGCAATATACTCTGTGGAAAACTACAATAGACAATAGCCCAAGGAGTTAATTTCTTAAAGTGAATTTCTTCTAGATTTTTTTTAAATTCGTATTTATCGAGAGCATAGTCAGAATTGTTTAAATGACAGATTTTGATCCTATTTCTCGATGCTGCATGCAAAGGATTGCGAGTAAAGTATAGCTGAAGCGCTAAATTATTATTTTTTGTTTTGAAAAACGCAAACTGTCAAAATCTTTGATGAGAAAGTAGGCCTGTTCATCTTCTCCAGGCCCAGAGATTCTGCGCACGAGAAAAACAATAGAACTTCATCAAGTTTGACTGGTAAGTGTCACAGGCAGTGTCACAGGCGCATCTCAAAGGGTGATGCGAAAATACCACCCCAACCACACCCAAATTAGCTAGACATCAGTCTTGCCACTCACCTCTCAAGTAAACATAAGAAGAGGGAAATTCTCCAATTCAGAATTGCCAGTGATTTCAACTCTTCTTGAGAGAAATCGTTTCAATCCTGTTGGCTGCCTCCTTTGTAATACTGAGTTGGCATTGGACTCAGAGATATTAAGAGTTTTGATAAAGATACGTTGGCTACCAAATAATCCCAGGTACACTAAAAGGGAATCTTGAGCTCGGCTAGCAAATCAATCTTACATTTTTCTATTCAGCATTTCTGAAAATTCCTTGTATTAGATTCGAAGCACTGGATTTGCACAGCTTAGTTTAAGTAAGACATAATGATTTACAATTACATTCCAATTTGCACGGCGTAGAGGTCATGCCCCTTTTAACTACTACTGGCAAGTCCTTATTATTATTATCTCAGATAGGCAGGGGGATCTCAGCTTCATTTGACTGGACCCAGTAAAAAATCGAGTAGAAGCGGGATGGTGGAGCCCCAGAGTGTTTTCGGGAATGTGGAACACCAATCAGAGAAGGCGGTGAATAGGAAATTTAGAGAATCTCTTGTTATGGTACATATTTGAATCAGCATAGCCGACACACGAGTTGATTGGTCAACGAAGACTGTGAACCACCACCAGTTTTGGCACGTCTGAATCTGAGAATTCAGTTGTGTAGGCCTGTCTGTGGCTTTTACCAAGTGTTGATTGGAGCGCCCCTCTTATGAAATGTCAAAATTAATGAAATTTCCATCGACTTCGAGAAATTCATTCATATGTGACGCACACACATCAATTGTTAATTGAGCTCTCTCGACGACTACTCATCAAGAACCACGCCCAGCTCCACTGCCTATTCTTGGCGCAATCCACGTCTCAAGTGGTTGCACGACTCAGAGCAGAGCAATCAAGCATGTAGTCACTTTAAGAGGCAAAATTATGCGTGTTGGCTCTCCCCAACTGCAACTGCTGAAGTGGCATGCCATTGAAATAACTAAAAATCAGTTTTAATGGTCAGTATAGCATCACATTCGTAGTTTACTTGCGTTGAACTATAGACTAAAGACCACGATCCCATAACAGCATCTTTCTTACTTGTTAAGAGTCGAATTAGGAATTAGGAGAATTGGTGTGAACCACAATTCTGGGGATTTCGGAGTAAAGCAAAACTGGTATCCACAAATAATTTCCAAGAAAACCAACTCTGCAAAAATTCCTAATCAGGACTAGCACCCGACAGAACCCCTAAAATGTAATCAGTGTGACAGGTAGGAGGCACCGGCAAAGGCGAATGTCAAAGGATGAAGCAAAAATGCCACCCCGAACCACACCCAAAATGAACTAGTCACCATTCGTGGCATTCAATTTTTCAGTACCTTCATGACAGCAAATTAAAGGCCCTTTTAGCATCCATCTTGGTACCATTCTGATGTGGCGAAACACTCAGAGAAGCAAAAATTTTCGAATGACATGGTGACTCATCCTATTGGAAGCCAGTTTATTAAAAAGGCGGTCTTAATTTCAGCTTGATAATTGTTCATAAGATATAAGAGCGGAAATATATCGTCCCAGTATTTTGCAGCATTTTTCGGAGCTTTGGCTTTAACCGGCCTAATTTGTTCAAAATAATGAAAATCGTTTCATCTGGGACTTATTTGACCAGACCAAGTAATATTTGGAGTGGAAATGGAATGTTGGGTGGCCCAGAGCGTGCTTCCGGAATGTGCGTCCAGCATTGAAGGATTAGGAAGCAATCTAATCAAATCAGAGATTCAGATAAGTAGGATAAATCTGCAAACTGGTATCCTGATCCATGTTCCACAGACACAGCCGAGATTCGCTCAAATTGAGAGAAGAATACTATGAACCACTTGGTTTAGTCGATCCTCTTAAAACCGGATTTCGGCCAATATGAAGGACCAACTCATCTGTCGCCTTCAAAATTTTTTGTTGGTATATCGATCCCTAAAATGGGATAAAAATTTTAATTTCCAACACCCCAGGGAACCCGTTCTTTGGTGATGCTTAAGAATCGACTAGCAGTTGTGTATATTCGTTAAAACTCCCTTCTCATTCCGCTCACCCCAAAACGATGACTTTACCAGTAGTGCAAAAACGATTGTCACACAACTAGAGAGACTTTTAAGAGTGAACACAATTCATCCAATAAGAGTTGAGTTCCTTTCTATCGCGGTTCTTTTGAGCTCTCTGATGGTGACATCAAACCTAGGTTTAACTGGCGATTTTAACTTTATAAAAATGGGAAAAATGATTCAAGTAGGCTTCTAAGACGCTAGTTGGTTATAAGAATAAAATTTATGTTCCTGCAACACATATGTTCTATAAATGATTTATCAACACCGTACAGGAAATGGTTTTCTTGGAATTCGCAATATAATTGGCATACTTAAATCTGCAATATCAGAAAATTTGGACACTGCGTTCAAGATCAGAGAGCCTTAAGAATCTAGTTAAATATGTTCATGATCCAGACTGCAAGCCTTGTGTTTAGTGGGTTCGTAGGTGGCATAGAGAGAGTATTAATATTAAAAAGAGGAACTCTGTGACCGCAGACTTGCACTAACCAATGAATCATGTTT
>JAUOZQ010000272.1:0-57181 GCA_030710315.1 Anomotaenia brevis
TTTGCAATATGGCTCTCATAGCACTTATATGATATCCATATGCTAACTTCATAGCACCTCACCAAATTTCTGAACACAGTATTTGTTACTGCTCTCGAGTTGAAAAGGTGTCTTAGAACAGGGCCTACATCGAGAAGATGGAAATGTTTTAAATCTTTCACACATCTGGCACTTGCCGACGATTCTGTTGATTCATTGGAGCAGTTAGAAGATCCACAAAACCAAGTGGTTTACACTTATTGTAAACTGCTTGCATGCCAAGAAGAGCACTAAATCATTCAACCGCTGGAAGCCTTGACATCAGATGTCTATCGAATCAAAGCAATTCATTAGTTCATTCATTCATACCGTTTCCGTCTTTATAAACAGCCTAAGCTTCGCTCTGGAGGTTTTATAATTTTATAACCACTTCACAGCCTACATTTGTGGTTGAGACGCAACAATAAAAGTTAATATATTAGCAATGCTATGAATTCCATGTGGTGCCAAAAAATGCCAAAATTCGTGCACAACCATAGCGGAACATCAAGTCTGGAGATTACAAATTTACAAAAAATGGAGAATTGCATTAACATGGAGGTAATTCTGCTTAGCACCGTTTGCCATAATATTAACAAACAATGTAGAGTTAAGTGAATGATACAAGGTTATTGAATACAGTTAATCGGAAGAAGCATCTTTTTCTGTGTATTAGCTGAAATTAAGATTACTGCATGCTCAAAAAGGAGAAAATTAAAGGATATAGACGCCTCAATTTGGATTCCCTTCTTGACCAGAGCTGAAAGGAATGCGTGGCGTTTACCCGCGGTGCACTCCTTAAGGCTACTTTGATAGAAAACAGGAACAAAATCTATTCTCCTCTTTCCATCACGAAAACGCATTTTTGGGGATTTCAGAAATTAAGAGGCTACTTAGACGGAATGACAATAAATGGATTTTTTAGGCAAAATTAAAAATGTCTGATCATACTAAAATTGTTCAACTAAAAATTCCCTTTGAAAAGCAGAATTACGACACTCTCCAATCCAAAAAAAATTTTTCATTTGATCTGAATAATTATGAACTGTTAAATTAAATTAATGTGAGAATTTCTTACACCCCCTCACTTTAAAGTTTAAAAAGTTATGTTTTTTCTAAATACACATAGCCTAAGAGATTGGAAATTTGTAATGTATTTAAAGTAATTCTGAATTCATGCTGTATCATAGTCGACAAACACAAACAGTTAATGCACAAAATCTACAAGTCTAGAGAGAGAGAGTTTCTGTACGCCTTGAAATTGGTCTAGATAGAGATTTGAAGTGACTTGGATTCTGAACCAGAAACTTTTATACAGGATTTAATTAAGTTCAGTCGAGGACCTTGCATCGGCAACAACATTGTTGTCGTTACGACTTGGACTGTTGTCGCTGAAGAACTGCAGGACGGGTAGTTGAGAATTCGAGCGTAGCTGAGGTCTGAGAATGCAATGTGGTCTAAGAATGCAATGATGGCCCAGACAGTGGCTATTGTAGACAGTGAACTGGTGTATTTCTTACATATAATGAGATTTTTAATGCTGAGTAGACTGCAAGTAGCTCTCTGGTGAGGACGTGATGGTACAAATGACCTTGAGGAGGCGGTCTGGCTTAGCCATCAACACTCAAACCATGTTCCTTTTGCAAGTGAGTTATGTAGATACGACAAACCAGAAAATGAATATCATCCAAGTGAATCAACTCGAACGAAGTCTGATTCGTGTCCTTTGTTCCCATATCACACATAAATCCTGTAAGCATGTCCAACCAGCTTTCTGGTACACAAGTCTGCTGCACAAGTTTCCTGTTCACCCTCTGATAGTGAGATGTCTTGTAGCTAATCTAACTGCAGCCTCTCCGCCACAACTCAACGAAGTGGAAGCAAATTTAGTTTCATGTTTAAAGATTACATTTGTGAGAGACTTAATAGTGAGTACATTCGCCACACTAAGGGATGAGGTGATCAATGACGCCGCCAAAACAAAATAAAAACCTCCAAAATGTTTGAAGATAAGGAGGTGGAAAGACAGTGAGAGGCACGTAAGTTAAATGGCGAAGAGCTCGACGCGTGCAGCAACGGCCGTCTTCGCGATGTCTTCCTGGGCCATTGGTATCTGATAGTATGCCCACTCATGATCACTCTTCAGCTTTGATTAGGGGGAAATCTTGGATATGAGCGAGTGAGTGAGTGGATAAAGCTCCGGGATAGTAATCCTATTCAGAGCATTATAATCCTCACATGGTCCACAAATACTATTTTTCTATGCGATTATGTGGCATGGCGAACGATGCCGTCAGTTTGTAACTTGTTTTGAGAAAGACAACCTGCTTATGCGTATGCGTAGGCTGCTTGTACATTTGTGCTCCGATTTATATAGGTTTGTTTGCTCTGCTACTAAATCATCGTCACAAACCACAGAGTTTATTTTAAGGAAGCATCAGTTTTTTACCTGATATCTAGTTCATGAACCTTTCTATCAATTGTTCCCAGATCAGCTGCTAGAATTTTGCTAGAATCGTCCAACCACAGACTAAGAGAGTCTTCACTGTTACCCTCCAAATTATTCCTCATTTCTGCGTTTATGGTTGTCTGAAGGGGTAGTTGAGCTGTGACCGTGCTCTCCTACTTATTCCGAAGACAAGCTCAAATCTTTATAATTTTACTACCTTATATCTAATTTTATTAGTTACTATGGTTTTGTTCATCTCTTGTTCTCATTGTCACATAACCTGCATATGTATGCTGGAGGCTTCAATAATATGTAGAAAACCTGTTGCGTACAAACAAGTTTCAAAAATTGTATTTGCAAAATTTGGAGCGAAAACCCTGTACAATTGTCGATTTCTACCATCAATATTTGCTTGCCGAGATATGTCCTTATAAGAGAATTGATTCTCCCATTCAAAAATACAATCTATCATAGGGAGTACAGAGTACATTCTGTGCTAAAGGAGTTTGTTTTCCAGAGATGCGCTTGAGTTGGTGGTAGTAGCGCATAGCAGTGCTGACTAAATATTGGTTTCAACACTGGAAATGGAGTTGCCGGCAGTCTCAGTAAAGCCCTTGGAAGAAGTAATTGGGAGACGTGCTTAAGGGCCTTTTTTGATTAATTTACCAATTGCTTCCACAGCACTTTCGTTGCTTGGTACTCTTCCCTTCTGGCAATGGGAAAGAGGGTGTTTTTAATGAAATTTTCTAGTGTTGCTTGAGGATGCACGTACAGTAATGCTTTCTTTGCAAATTCTAACATCAACGAAGTCACAAGGCGTTTGGGATTAAAGAAACTATCAGCGAATTAACTCAACATTGAAAAGTTGAGTGCAGACCAAAATGGGGAATTTTCATCAGCCCAATTTTCATCCAAAGCTAAAATTACTTTGAGTGATTTGTTAATGCGTTAATTTGGGTGTTCGTTCTTGTTACGTGAAGAGATTATGCGCTACTGATTTGTTTTATCCGCAGTGAGTGTGAAATATCAGATTTTACACTCTACTCGGTGTACGCAGTTCGTTCATAGCTCTCTAGAATTTGCGTGAAACGGATTGAGGAGAAAATTAATGCATTTTAAACATGATTGGTCCTCTTGCTTCCGTCTCGATTGCCAAGCACGTAGCTGCTTAGTGAGATGTCTGTAAGTAAGAATATTGTATTCTCTGCCCTCATTAGCTACCCTCTCTCTTACCATCTTGGTGAAAGCAATGAAGATGTAAGCACATTTACCTTACGAAATTAAAGCTGTTGAATATTGGTTGAGGAAATATAGTGATTGAATTTGATTGAATTGAGATAAGGTAATTGGCAATGTGAGGATATTTTTTGTTGAATTTTGTATTACCTCTTTCGTTAACCTATTTGTTATTGTTTTACTAACTGGTTAAGTCAAAAGCATAGCTAAACGGAAATTTTTTATCACGGTAGAATTTGTGGTAGAATTGGTGAATCCAACACAAAAGAAAAATTTATGGAAATTAAAAGTGCATTCCTAGACATATGTTAAGTATTTGGATGCTTTTCATGGAAATAAATGAAGGAGAAATTGTAAGGCGATTGAGTTAGGAACGTCAACATCAAAACATGGTTTATCACCATCATTTATGGTCTCCTTCTCCGAATCTAGGAGCTATTGAGGAGAGCACAAGTTGAATGATTTGATAAATGAAAGCACAAAGGGACTTGGACTGGGTTGGTACGTGAGCATCTCAGCTTGTCCTCAGAGTACGTTGGCGATAGTCGAAGGACCCGTGTTTCCAGATGCATTCGCCGCCCAGTTTCACCCACTCACAACTCCAGTTCCCCCCGAGACCATGCTCACTTCCATTTCTGGAGATTAGCCACCCGCTGATGGTGGAAAGAAAGCCTTGGCTGCTCGCTCACAGTGTTTGCGCGGCTTCGTATGAGGGCCGGGGAGTAGTCAATTTTCTGCTTTCGTGAATTTCCTAGGTACATCTGAGCAAGTTATGAGAATTGGGAAGTCAACTACAGCTAGATTATCGGTTGGACAGAAAACGGAACTTGGGAAATCTGAAAAAAAGCTCGGATGTCAATGAGGATATTTTGTCAAGAAAAACGACGTAGCACTGATGTTCACTTCTATATCAAATTGTTGTTCTATCAAAACACAGATTTTAAGGATATGGTGAATTTTTAGAGCATTAGATGATATAGAAAGGCTTTCGAGTGGAGCACGTACCAGATTGCAATCACGCAGTCTAGTTATTTAACCTTTGTTTTAATGTATAATTTCCTATTACCGCAAGGATGACTTTTTATAACATGATTTCTCACTTCTTCAGAACACCTTCATTCCTTGCTTATAACCACTTATTTCAGAAGGTTCTTAGAACAGAATAGAAATACCTACAAATAAAAATTTACAAACTCAAACTAAATAACATTTCAGTTTCGCAAACAAATTTATTCTTCCTTCCATTTAAATATTTGACTTGCCAAAATGCGCATTGAATACTTGGAGAGTTGTTTGTGTTGAGGTCCTTGACGCATGCTTGTAGATACCTGGATCGATGTGATTTTGCACAAGCATAACATCATTTGACCTGTCTTATTTAGTGTGCTTTTGAAGTATAAATAAGTAGTGGTCCTCATTGTTGTGTTCTTGGTTTTCTGATTGGAGAGTGGAGTATTGGCAATAATCCTCTCATTATTTTGACTACCAAATCAATTCATTAGAATGGCTTCAGTGACTACGATTCAGATGGCTTCTAGTGATCTATTTTCCTTGCTGTGATCGCGTGAATATGGGAAAAGAATGGCTTAACAATTTGGAGAAACCAAATTTCGCATATCAGTGAAAAATAAAAAAAGTGTAAAAGATGGCCCGAAAATCATTTACAATTGTTGAATTCTTCCTTTATCTTTATTTGATTTCCAACATCTACTACAATAAATGGGGTTTTTTCAAGTAGAGAGCTCTAAAGTAAGCTCTATTCTCTATCCCACACAGATCGAATAGGCCATTCTCGAGGATTGCCTTCACGTGTTCTAATTGGAGTTCCTTGCCCTCATACAATATTAATACTGTACACATACTGTACGATCTCTGGTACAGTATAGGAGAGTACCACCACTACCACCACTCCTAGGGGACACTTGGACACTGAGGCATGAACCTGCCCACCCATACGATCATCCTTTCCTTATGTCAGAAGTGCTTGATGGCCTGTTGATTCGGCTCTTTGCTGTTGGTGCGATTGAGTTGCTATTGAGTGTGTGCATCGAGGATCTGTGTGCGGGCTATTTGTCGTCGATGCAGTTGAGATGTTGCTCAGTCTAACAATAGGCGGTTAGATGACAGTCTACGTAGGCTCTGTGTCAACCTTGAATCTGTCGAGAAGCAAATTGTACTCGACTAAGGAAATTGTAGAATGCGCAGCTGTCGGTGCCAATATTCCAAATCAGTGGTATCGGAGTGAAGATGTTTGAATATCGTAACTATTCAGGGAGGAAATGATGAATTTGGATTGATGAGTTGCCTATACGGTGAAGGGTAAATTTGAAAACTTTGAGCTCACTGGGTTGACGAAAATGGCAAGGAAGTTTGAAGTAGTGCTGGAAAAATGCGAGTGATTTGGCAGCTGGAAGGCTGTTGTAGGAATCCCTTGATCCGAGGAAGTTACTTAGCGGATCATCTTAGTAGGTATAATCGCAGGTGTTAACTTCAGATATACCTATTTTTAGCAGGAAGCCTACACTTAGATTCTCTTTCTAGATGGATAAACCACACAAAGATTCTCTATCAAGTGTAACGTCAATTCCCGATAGGATAAGATTAACGTGAAAATTTTGACTTGCACATGGGAATATCAGGCTTTGTTGAGATTCAAGCGATTTGCTCAGGAATGTTTTATCACAATTTAATGGTATTCGACCATTTAAATTGAAATCGACTGTCGCTATTATTCCAGTTGAAAAATACAGATTGGTCAAAAATATCTTTCGCAGAATAAATATTAGTCGATTTCTTTCACATGTACGCTCCTATTACATTTCCTTTGCAAGTGTAGGATAGAGCCCTCATCTGATTTATCAGCAGAGGTGGGAGTAATTAGACTGACGTAGTCTTTGACGATATCGATATCGATATCTACTGATCGAAGAGATTTTCAGCATTTCCTGATGAGGTTGCCAAATTCATCGCAAATGATGTGCAAATTGACTTTTGAGATCACCTCAAGTCCCCTGCAATGGGTTGCAAGCTCTCACCTTACTTCTAAACATGATTTAGCAAAGCTCTGTCGAGTCCGTTTCATGTCAAAAGGATATGACAAGTCATCAGAGCAATTTTATTCTCTGGGTCATAGCTGAGCCTGTTTTTTGTAACCTTACTGACATCAAAAATTATGTTCTAGAATAAATGAATAATTAATTTCCAATAATTAAATGCAGCATTTTTAAAATCTTGGTGGTTTTATTTCAGCTTCTGAAATATATAACTTTCGAACTTGTTTGAAGGAGTCGTGTTTACCTTCGTGAATTTAGGATTGCATATCCAGGAATATTATATATTTACTAACATTGCAAAACAGAAGTAAGGACAAGAGAAAGACATTTTAGCGGATAGTCTAAGAGCAACCAGTGTGCCTATTGAATTGGACATCAACAAATCGAGGTACTTCCAGTTCGCCAGACACCTTCGCTACATTGAGCAAGCCTCTTGATGTTTGCAACTCGTTCAGCAGAAAGCAATGTAGTCGTGTTTTCGTACTATCTATGCAGAATTAATCAGCTCCAGAGGAAGTGGAAACTACGATGATATGGATATGCTGTTGAAGTGCAGGGCGCTAACGACCACGAATCAAACACAAATCACTTAGTCATGATTTGGGTTTCTTCGCCAGAATAAGCGTTCACAACTCCGTACGCATCGCTCAAGCAACACCTCATCCATTACGTGCTGGTTATTTATCCTAATACAACTTTACACTTCCATTCTCGGTTTTCTCTTACCTTGGATGCTTTTGGGAATTTAACTCAAAGTACAAACCAATTTAAGACATCCATGTATCATTAGGCCAGCTGAGCTATTAATTCCAAGTAATAAATAGAACCCCCTTTGACAATCGCCTTGACGCACATCGAGCACCACACTAACAATTCAATAGATTGTTGATCTAACAGGCCAAGGGCATGGGTTCTACAACCGAGCTAAACACTGACATTGTGATTCCGAATCGCAAAAAGATAAGACTTAAATGCTGAGCATCCGAGTAAGAAAAAAGATGTTAGTGAAAATTATGAGTTCCGTTCTAACTGTACCCATTTAAGTGAGTCAATAAATATAACAAGTTTTAATTTTGCAGAAAAATGACCATTGTGTGCTTCATTAAACCATTCTACCATGGAATTACCCAAGAATCATTTGAGGCTCATGATGTTCTATGAGTTTAAAAAGGCAGTCAGCAGAATAAGCGGCTAGAACTATGACCTCTGTCCATGAGAAGTATGAATGAAAGGAAATGCAGAGGATCGCTTGCGAAATTCAGCGCAGGTGAAGATATCAGCCTCCATAAAGAGGACGGTTGCATCATATGTCCAGTTCCGTTTATCATAAGCTTCTTGAAACAGGCCAGGAAGAAGCTCATCGTGCGTTCTATGTTAAATCAGAATTAAAAGTTTAGCTCTGTTCAAACTCTACAACTCTTCATCGCCATCTTCGAAACTACAGATAATCCCTAAAGTTTGAAAACTGATTCCCACATCCTGAATTGTCGGAAGCAGTCTGAAATTTGGAGTTCTTCATTCTTGTTAATTCAATTGGAAAAGTACACTGTTTCAATTTGTGGGACTAGTATGGAACAATGCACATTAAAATGCTCATCTTTAATATCCACAACTAGGGCGTCTAAACCAAGATTTAGGGAAGAATGACCTGCTCTAGTGAATGGAAAAATGACGATGACGGTTCATCAGGACACACAAAGTACTACTTTACAAAAGATCGAGGAACGTGGGTTAGAGAAATTTCATCATCCACCCTATCCACCTGAACTTGCAGAAAGATGAAGAATACTTCCCACTAAGGGTTCATGGCATTGCCGAATCGACTTAGGGAAATAGCGAGCCACCGAAAATTTTCAGCCACCCTTTTCTCCCCATCCAAAGCAAAGAGCTTTACCTAGGGCACCAGCCAGCGAAGGACGTACTCTGTATGCGGCTCTACAATTGACCTCCGAAGGGCGCTCCGTGCGCTTGCAACTAGACACTGACTCTGCCATCCCGATCATAAAGTGTTTTGGTAAAGATCGGATAACCGAAAATTGAGCAATCGATGACCAATTTGTTTAGCTCTTCAGGCGATCGAATTCTGCTGTCAGAGTCATTTCTTTGTTATAACTTGACCATAGTCTTGCATAATAATATGCTGCATCTCTAACCATAAACCAATCTCCTTGGTCTTGACCAGATCGGAAAATTGAATCGCCTGACGTGTGACTGCCGTCTGGATGACTCATCCAGTCAGAGGTTGGGCGTTTTTACCGTCATGTGCGGTTGGCAAATGCACACAAGAGGGAGTATATCGACCTCAACGTCAGGCGCCTCCCTCCCTCTCTCCCTCCCTCACTCACGCCGGGAAAAAGACGCATTTGCTTACATGTATATACATGGCGTCGGCTCTATTTAAAGGCTGACCTGCTCTTTTACAGAACCATTTGTTTTGTAGCATTTGAAAAAAACAGTATTTGGAAAGCAGAAAGATTTGAAACTGAAATTCGTGAGTTCAAAACCAAAGTAACTCTTCAAAAATACCAATAATGAAATTTTTAATAGATGCAAAAGTGCATAAATCATCCCGGAAAGTGCATTCACCATTTGGCTACTTCGGACAGAATTTACTGGATAGCCTAAGGACCCGGCTAAGGCTCAATTCTTTCGGATTTTGAGTCGTTCTGAGGCACAAGAGTAGCACGCAACTTTAAAATTCAAAAATCTTCGTCAGTTGTTTCTTCTCTAGCGATTTCGGTAGGTTTGGATTAGTCTCGCTTAGGTGTGTGGTGATCTGAGTCTCTAAATTCACCGTTAGGAAGCTATACCCCTATAGCCCCTCAACCCCGACATCACTAGTACAGCGTACATTAACTTAAATCAACTAGCCAGATGGCGGGTCACATATTTTATAAATCAACTATTCCACACCTCTAAAGTCTGCAAAGCCACCGATCTAATCAGCTTTGTGAGTAATAATCCATTTAAAAATAATGGATATGCACTCGGGACTCTTCATATGAGGCTGATACTGGGAAACACGGTTTTCAAATCTTGCAAAATTTGGTACTGCTTCATGTGAATCAATTATGAGCCCTTCTATCCAAATAAAGATGGCAGCCATCAAGTGGTAGATCTACCAATCCATCCAGATTCAGTTCGTGCAATCAGACTGGCAGAAAAGCCTTACGAAATATGCATATGATTATGACTTAATTATATATCCATCGTATTGCACTACTGAATCACATGCAACAAAGCTCGAGATTAATTTTAAACCCTCTAGAGACATTATATATGATATAAGGAAATCATTACATCAACAAAATTACACAAAAACCCGTCCCGTGTTAAAAGCACATAATAGATTATATGCATTTTTATTGTACTCGTGCATTTTTCTTGTTTACACGCACAGTTATTATTTTTTTCTAAACATTAAATCAGTGAAATGAAGGAAATCATATGTCATTTGAGATAGAACATCCATGGAAAATGGCATAAATTCAATTTCATAACCGTCTAAGTGATGATTAAGAGACAGCCAAAAAATACTTTAATTCTTAGCAGTCTGTTCGCCCAAGTGAATGACGTTTTTCTTAGTTAAATTAAAAATCGTCAACAAATCCATTTAGGCTTAAATAGTAGGAGACAGCATTGTGGTATTTTTGTGTTTTGTAGATCTACAAACTTTAGATGTACTGTTCATGAGTAAATCGACCTTTAATATAAATGTATATGTTAATTTAAATGTCGTTATTTTCCTTCCATTCTTTTATTTAAAAAAATTAACTATTGATTTATAATGTTCTTTTTTACGTTCTTGGGGTGAACGAAATATAAAATCATATATTTCATTAGTCTGTGAAACCGAAGTTCACCTAGAACTATTGAAAAAGACCTGCTTATCTTGCTCTTATCCCAAACAGAAGCCAACAAAAAAATTAGCAATGAAATCACAGAAATATTTGATCCTTTTGGTGATGAGTATGATAATAACTCTGTTTTAGCATGGATCGCGGTTCCTATTAATAAAGGCGTGCAAGGAAATTAAAGGTCATCACGAACAGTTCCAACACCTAGACCACAACGATCAGTACGAACACCACTGCCAACTCAACGACGACCAGTACGAGCAACAGGACCACCATCACCACCACAACGACGATTGACAAATACATCACCGCCTCAGCTAATGACGAATAACGGGAACACTACCTCCGAGAAGGCGAGCAGTGCCAATAACACAACCACCGCAGCGACGACTAGTACAAACATCAACAGCTCCACCATGAAGAAAACTCGTACGAACAACTACACTGCAAAGAACCACAACACCTGCACTACCACTACGAACAAAAACAGTACCAACATCACTAGCAACAACATCAACACCGGCACCAGCGCCACGACAGCAAACACCAGCAGGGCCAGGTGAAGACTTTCATCCACTTCCACCACCGTGAGTACCACCACCTTATACAGGAGATCTCCACCATCACCACCACCACCACCGCATCAAACAACACCGCCGCCATATGATGCTCATGGATATTTCGGAGGGCCTGGACCAGGAGCGAGGCGGACTAGAGTCAAGCTCAACAGGGTCTTCTTTCCCCGCTGATTCTGCCAAGCCCGTTCCCTTGGCTGTGGTTTCGCTAGATAGTAGGTAGGGACAGTAGGAATCTCGTTAATCCATTCATGCGCGTCACTAATTAGATGACGAGGCATTTGGCTACCTTAAGAGAGTCATAGTTACTCTCGCCGTTTACCCGCGCTTGGTTGAATTTCTTCACTTTGACATTCAGAGCACTGGACAGAAATCACATTGCGTCAAAACCGATCAGCAGACATCGCAATGCTTTGTTTTAATTAGACAGTCGGATTCCCCAGGTCCGTGCCAGTTCTGAGTTGGCTGTTTTACGCCAAACAAATACCCCCCGAGGCCAGCACGCCGCGAGCCCACACACCCGCCGCCCACGAGGAGCAACAGGCGCACAAGCCTACGGCAGCCAACCAAGGCGTATGCATAGCTGGGTCCGCCCACGACCCACTCTGCCCACCCCCAATCACTCGGGCAACACCATGCACAGCCACCACGTCACAGCACCCGTGAAGGCGCCGCGTCGCAGGGCCGCAACACTGCCAAACCCAAGCAATCAGTTGCGGGCTGAGCGAGCACGTTTCTTTCCCCAGCCTGTTTGACTCAGCCCTCAGAGCCAATCCTTTTCCCGAGGTTACGGATCAAGTATGCCGACTTCCCTTACCTACATTATTCTAGTGCCAGAGGCTCTTCACCTTGGAGACCTGATGCGGATATGGGTACGGCCTGCCACGAAAATAACAATGCCTCCCTCGGATTTTCAAGGGCCGACAAGAGCGTTCCGGACACCACAAGAGGGGTGGTGCTTTACGGAGGCGATATCCCTATCTCCGGACAACCCGATTCCAGGGATGGTAGCCGTCCTTACAAAGAAAAGAAAACTCTTCCCGGAACTCTTGCCAACGTCTCCGAGTTCGTTCACGTTACCGTGCTTGATGACACCCAAAAGAGCCCCGCACGACAGCAGAATCGCCGCCGCACAAAGACCCCCGAATGCCACCTATCTCCGTGGGCAGGGTCGGGAATATTAACCCGATTCCCTTTCGCTCCGAGGGGCTGCCAGCATATACACGCACGCACGCACGCACACACAAGAGAGCAGGCAAGGCACCCCACGACTCTGTACCGAGTCACCGGATCGCTTAGGACCGCCTGACCCATGGCCAACTGCTGTTCCCATGGAACCCTTCTCCACCTCGGCCTTCAAGGTTCTCACTTGAATATTTGCTACTACCACCAAGATCTGCACCCGTGGCGGCTCCACCCAGACTCACGTCCGAGGCTTCTACGCTCACCACGGCGACCCTCCTACTCGCCACCGCGCTCCATGCCTGGGCTATGCCATCCATCAACCATCGCAATTACGGTGTTGTCAGGTCAGCAACCCAGCTTGCGGTGACGGCCCGGTATAGGTCCGACGCTCCAGCGCCATCCATTTTCAGGGCTGGTCAATTCGGCAGGTGAGTAGTTACACACTCCTTAGCGGATGCCGACTTCCATGGCCACCGTCCTGCTGTCTATATTAACCAACACCTTTTGTGGTATCTCATGAGCGTCAGCGTTAGGCACCTTAACCGAGCGTTTGGTTCATCCCACAGCGCCAGTTCTGCTTACCAAAAATGGCCCACTTGGCACTCGCACATTCAACGCCCGACTCCGCGCACAAACACACACGCATACGAGGCGAGTCGAGCATCTCACCCATTTAAAGTTTGAGAATAGGTTGAGCTCGTTTCGAACCCAGCACCTCTAATCATTCGCTTTACCGGATAAAACTGATTTTGCCAATGAATGCCAGCTATCCTGAGGGAAACTTCGGAAACTTGAGTAACATTTTAATAGCATTGACATCAATGAAAACGAAGCAAGTAAAAGTAATCTTGTTACTCTACGCAAATACTTAGCTCTACCCCATGCATCTAAAAGATTTGCTTATCGCTGCTAAAATGAAGTGTAAATAGAGAAGATGCATAAACTTTATCTCTAATCGAATTCATCAGCCAGCATCCTCAACAGAGAACACTCATTCGGAAGCAGCTCAATCAGAACTGGCCAGAATCCCTGCGCTCCACCTCGGAATTCCAGATTGAGGCAGTAATAACGACAAATCCCCATATAATGACCGCAACATGTTATGGCGAAATTTCTTGAACTGCACACTTGGGGAATCAGGGCTTTTCAAGGTGTTAGATTTTGTGACTGCTGATTTATGGTCCTCAAAAGATGGTCCTAGCTTCAGCAGTAGCTTGTGCCTACAAAAAGCAACCTAGGCACCATTTCCATAATTAAGCTGTCTCATGCCACAGAAAAAAAGTAATCAGTGCACTCAACTGAAACTGGCTACATTAGGGTCCACCAGACAAATGAGGTCCGTCTCCTGCCACTCCGACTTTGATCTCGTTTTGGAGAAAATAGACTTTATTACCACGAGATTTAACAATTTGCATTAACGAAAAACCTGAAAAATCAAAGTGAGATTTTTCTCCAGATTTAACCCTTGATCCGAAATGAGTCACGACTTCTTTTAATGATAGAAACCTTTCCTGCCGCAGTCGCACCGCAGGAGGGTTTCCCATCACTCGGTTCGATTCACAAATGCAAGCACTCGCCGCTCACTTGACCAAACATTGCCTCACCTCTGAAGCCATCAGAGTCTCAACTGTATTCCTCACCCCTTCTGCCCAATTCCCACCCGTTGGACACCACAACGCCTATAACTCCATATAGTACACATTGGACAACTCAAGTCTCTCGCAAAAGCTGTGGACTTACTGCAACCTTGACTTCCAGACTGGCAGCCTTTTACAGTAAGTGTTTATCAAGCGTTTCTTTCTGCATCTCAGATCCTACCAAAAGCTCTAGGGGTGACCTGATAGTGGCATCACGCTTCCTGAAGAAAGAGAAGTAAACTATTTATTGCTAGCTCAACCAACAGTGCTTTCGCTAAGACTCTGTTATCACCAACGCAAAGAATAACTGAGGATTCGATAACATGACCACCTTTTTCCCGTTTTTATAATTAAAAAACTTGAATAATTATCATTTTTGAATTACTCGCTATTTCTATTCGATGAAAATGTCTTCTTTCAGTAGATATATCTCATTTCTTCTAGCCAATGTTCGAGTATCCTCCCTTTTAATAAACACACGACATTACGCACTATTAATAGACGTTCGAGTGCACATGTTCCCTCTTCTCTTTCGGGTAGTGGGGCTCTCTTGAATGCGACTGTAAATCCATCTCGGAGAGAATCTAATTGCAGCCTTTCCGCATTGCTTTTTAGAAGTCGCTATTTAGACAAATAATCCAATTTCCATTTTGGTCCTGGAAACGTTGTCGAACAATAGCAAGGATATTCGGGCACGTCGTCGGAGGCGGATTTTGAGAGGCACTTGCGGTGGTTGAGAGGCCTGTTTGGGCGCATGAGGATGTTGTAGATGTACTCGTGTGGCTGAATCACCTCTGTAGTCGTCTCAGCGTGTCCATATCAGATCCCGGCTGCCGGTGGTTGATACGCGGTTGCTTTGCTGTGCATGACTGCTTACGGCTCTCTTCCCTCATCTCGCCATGTGCTTTCAAATTGCTATGGGGCAAATTACTGATCCCGTTTTCGTGTGCCTGAAAATCGGCTGATTTCCACCAATTTGCAGCCTGTCCACCAGATTAATGGTCAGTTAAATACCGAAAGGATTTCACCAATACTTCATCATTACCACGTATATTCCAAGTGCGTAAGAGATGTCATTAGTGTGATGCAGTGTCTGACTAACCATGGAGTGGCATGCGACGTGATTGGTGCAGTCACTAACGTCATCAGTCGCGCAAGCAGCACCACTATTTAACATGTAAATCAGCAAACTTGAGGGCAGGCAGACGCACTGCCAATGATCGAGCTCTGACAGAGGTTTGTTCAACTTCTCACCTAGTTCTCATGCCTCATCTGCTAGTCATTTATATTTGCATATCGGCCTTTGATAAGCATTAACTACTATCGAAATTGAAATTAAGCCGATTCTTTATCGTTCTCTGGTTTTAAAGCTCATTTTGTACCTAACCTAAAGCGTAATTAATAAACTGCTAGTATTCTTGAAACTGTCGCAACAAGCAGTAATCGAAAGAGACAAAAATGGAGGAACTCTTTTGATTAATTTAGGGTAGCTTGGTAATAGTTTCTTTTAAATGTAAATGAACTATTTCTTGACTTGAGACAGCTTCGAAGTCGGCACTGTCCCAGATGTCGGGAAGACGTTTGTGCGCTGCTCCTGCATCTCCAATGTCTACTCTGCGTTCACCCACGCGGCGACGGCAGAGACCCTGGAGAGGGCCGACAACCTGCTTGACCAGTCCTCAGACAGAAGGTGCCTGAAACCTTCGGGAGGGTGTCTCTAATCACGCCAGCGACGTATGCTATCATCAAGGCTACTCAGGCGCACATCGGGAACTCATTGCACTGGATGAAATAAATTTGGCTGAAATGACACATAAGGCTGCTACGTATGTACATTTCTTCGCGGTAGCGAAGATACATACGGTTCAGTACAACTCTGGTGCAAACCCAAAATGACAGATAATGCTCCATCCATTTACCTTCAGTGAAATGGAAGCTCTGCCTCTAAATAATCATGTTCCAAAGTGAAACTGGAACTGCCTATTTAGTAATAAAACCGGAATTGTATTACAGTAAGCAAAACGCATGAATATTGAAGCCTTTCGCGTAAGGCTGAAGATGTAAAATCATTGCTCAATATCATGCATGCATGCATTAACTTTAATAGTTCAAGTAACATATGCGAGGGATATAGTAGCACTGGTCAACGATGGATACATTAGTGATCTCCAAACTCATGAAACAATACTTTCCATTCCTACCTTCTCGCCTCCAGTCTTGTGGATAATGTATCACCATTTCTGCACTGGCATTATTTTCCGTGTCTATGTAGAGGTCAGCTACTCGTAAATTCTTTTCGTTAACTACCCCTTATAAGATTAAGGGTACCGATACCTGAACCACTAAGATTTGTTTCAAAACTCACGGTCTTAGAGCGATTTAGAAAAATTAGTACAAACACGCTATTGGGAGCGACCTGCAAGTTAAGGTTTGATCTCTTTCCCTGAAGAAAAACCGTTATGTGCCTCTAATTTTATCCCAGTCGAGCATTAACCCAGACTTTGTTAGCAAAATCCGAACAATCTTGTCTCTGTATATTATGCCCGTGCGTAACCACCGTTCAGAAACCGCTAGAGTTAAAACGTGTCCCATATTTACGAGCCAAGATGACAAAGGACTCTAATTAGAAGGCCATCTGGACGACGAAAGAGATGAGTCATTTGGGTAGACAAGGCCCTGGCGCAACGTGCGCACAGCCTGTGTGCAGCTTTGTTTGGGCACAAGATACACTCAAGTAGCTGGTTACTTACGCCTGCATAGCTCGTGGGATTGTCACTTAGTCGGCCCAGTACATCCTCATAATGAAGACAATGCGCACAGACGGTGAACACTTTTACTCCATGTTAGAGTTAAACCGACTCCTTTCTATTTGTCGGATGACAAGCATTTTCATAACACTGCAAGTGCGGGGAAATGGCTATTTGTGGTGTACGTAGTAGTAGTCATTTATCATTGGTATAAGCCCCTCCATTCGTGCAACATATCAATTGGGAGTGATTTTTCAAAACAACGGGATAGAAGGGATCTAGGTGACCTTAGAGTCTCAAGATTGAAGGGGATAGACTTCCGCAGTCTCTTGTTGTCAAGGTACAGATTATCAGATCCAAGTTTCACTCTCGGCGTCTTCCTAGTGTTTAACTGATTCTCCTCGATCCGAAGACCTCCGACAATGGTTTCAAAAATCAGTTTCTGGAAGACTTATTCGTCTGAAGAGTGGTTATCATTGTCCGCATAGTGTAAGTTGTGCTCACTGTCCGCCCCATGAATGTTTCAGCT
Source organism: Anomotaenia brevis (assembly GCA_030710315.1). Taxonomy (NCBI): domain Eukaryota; kingdom Metazoa; phylum Platyhelminthes; class Cestoda; order Cyclophyllidea; family Dilepididae; genus Anomotaenia; species Anomotaenia brevis. The sequence continues at coordinate 17,287 of JAUOZQ010000272.1, forward strand.
GGAGATCTTCCACCATACGTTGGATGCGTAGTAGTGCGATAAGCCTCAAGGAAACGATGCAGAAGCCTATCGCTAATTCCTTTGCCCGTTTCAGCGAAAGCACTGTTGGTTGAGCTAGCAATTAATAGTTTACTTCTCTTTCTTCAGGAAGCGTGATGCCACTATCAGGTCACCCCTAGAGCCTTTGGTAGGATTTGAGATGCAGAAAGAAATGCTTGATAAACACTTACTGTAAAAGGCTGCCAGCCTGGAAGTTAAGGCTGCAGTAAGTCCACAGCTTTTGCGAGAGACTTGAGTTGTCCAATGTATACTATATGGAGTTATAGGCGTTGTGGTGTCCAACGGGTGGGAATTGGGCAGAAGGGGTGAGGAATACAGTTGGGACTCTGATGGCTTCAGAGGTGAGGCAATGTTTGGTCAAGTGAGCGGCGAGTGCTTGCATTTGTGAATCGAACCGAGTGATGGGAAACCCTCCTGCGGTGCGACTGCGGCAGGAAAGGTTTCCACTCCACTCGTCGGTGGAAATATCACAGTGGACAAGGCGTTAGAGGTGAAGAGCTAGTCTGATGATGAATGAAAATGGTAGATAATTGGTCTATGGTGGATGCAATCAGTGAAATTCGAAAGACATGGCTGGCGTAGATGACTATTTGGAAAATAAATAGGCTTCCAGAATAAAAAGGATTACGTTTTAATATAGTGTTGTGATTTGGTAGCTGCCAAGTTAATTAGGATAACGTTGAAGGTTGAGTGATGACTTAGGCATTTGCTGCATCGTAAGATGATAGGAAGAGCGTATTTGACTAATACAGACGAATCAAAGGTCATTACACGACAATTGACGAATGGCTTGATGACAAAGATTTCACCTTTTCCTTCAAATACGCGTCTACTAGACTAATTTTCAAGAGCTTTTCATCAAAGCTCAAAGTAATTGTGTGGATTTCCTTGACAAATTAGAACGATTTCAGTTGAGAAGTACGATTTAAGGCATCCAAAAATGGTTTGCTATAAAAATAGAAATTGACATCAATAATTTGCCATAAACACCACGTCTTAAATATGTAAAGGAAGTTGCCTTTAACCTTGAAATGATATCAAAATAACCGTTGAATAAAAATGATGCAATTTTCCTGTCTGTTCTCACATGTGGGCCATATACTACTTAAATAGTAGTTTAGACTTTAGGATGATTTTTTCGCAACTGATTGGACACAACTAATTAATAAAAACATTGCCTAATTTTTTTCATGTAATCAGTCGATGAAGTAGTAATTAGCCTATAATAAATAGGCAGTTTGTGGGTGAGCAGTAATACTCGTTTTCGGACCAAGGTTATGGAAATAAAAGGGGCAGATCATTAGAGTGCCTGGTCGTTTATTGTAGAGGTCGGATTACGTCTTAACTGGCAATTTTTGGTGGGCCCAAGTGGCCCTTAAAACCAATAAGACTTAGTGGCATTTTGCAGTGGTGTATTTGCTAGGAGTGCGTTGTCCGGGCCTACGTTTAGGCTACCGTTTTACCACTTAGGAGCAGGCGCAGGCTCTTTTGTAATTGGGACTAAGTAAGACTTTGTTGACATTTATTTTGATAAATAGGATACCATAAAATAATTTTTTGTGGTCCTGTAATAACAGCATAGAGATTCTGGTGGCGTATCTCCCATTAAAAAGCATTTATTTTGAGGAGTATTCTGAAATTGAATTACGATTATTTGAGATGGGAGGAGGCGTAATACCATGCACCATTTACTCATTAAAGAAGTATATTGAGTTGTAGCAGATGTTAGATTTTGGGGACAAATAAGCTTATAACATTGCTGCGGTAGCATTAGCTAGCAAGGGTCTAAATGCTCCATGTCTTGGAAAATACTTTGATTGTTGATGCTTAAGCAAGATGTTCTGCAATTTTAGATTTAGGTTTTTTCGCTTCTTTTGATTTTTGTGGACTATGATGGGACATCCTGGTATATTGGAGGGTACCATGGTTAGTAGTAGTGAAGCTCTTAATTGAGTACATACATCCTTAAGAAAGATCAAATTTAATGAAAAAATACACACTCGATTCCAAGATCATCCTTAAATTTCGAGGGAATACTTTTTCGAATAAAAGAATGGAAACAAGAAGAAAGACAATGCCAATTTTATCTAGACGCAGTTCGGTTTAGGTTTTATAGAAATCAGGGATATTTCTTCAGCAGTGACCACATTTATACTCCTGCCCTTATTGCAAAACGAATAATTAGTTGGAACTATATTCTTCTCTGTTATAATGTGAGTTTTCTATTATTGCTATCATTGCAGCTATCTTATTGCACTTTGGGTTTAATACCTAAAGCAAATTATATATTTGTGCATGTATTCGGTACCTCCGGATAAAATTAAGATCTCTTATATTCCCTCTTCTTTTAAATTTGGAGGAGCAGTTGCTTGAGAAACCGGTTTCTATTTGGCAATGGGAAACGTGAATGCATATCGGTGGATATCACGACTTAATTTCCTATTAGAATGACAGCGTTTGTTCAAATAAATGTGTATGCTAGTTTTCTGAAATTAAGACAAAATTGTATATAAAAAAATCCAAATGGCATTGGCTGTGGTTTTTGTAATAATAACAATAATATCATTGTGTAATGTGAATGTAAATGCTAGACTCTGATTCGAAAGTCACTGCTGAGGCTGTTTGAATAAAAATTCCACGTTTCTCCTGGAGGCGAACTGCAGGGGGACAAATAAAACAGACCCGATGAGGACGCCAAAAAGCACTATCATAAGCTACATTTTGTCATTGTCTAATAAATCCGTGCCCCACCCTCTTTAGTGAGGGTTTACGCGTTGAACAGATGAATGATTAAGATAGGGAGAGTTATGAAGCGTCAATTATAGCGAGATGACACACAATGTGTTCTCTACCATTTGTATTATTTTAAAACTACAATGTATATATATATAATACATATATTTTCTAAGTGCATTTTTGCAAAGGATCTTTTAGGAAAAAAGTATTCTCTAGCGAAACGAAGTGGGGTGATGATTCGAAGTGTCCATGTCCGATTCCACAGAGAAAGTGGTAAAGTTAAGTTCGGGTGTTATTTATTTTTGAACTACAAAAGTGCCCAAAAAACGAATCTGAATTCTTATAGGTAGTCAAAATCAATGATATCTTGTTGGGTTTATGCAATTGGATTATTTTAGTTTGATCAGCGAAGCCTTCGAAATTTTACTTTAACGATGCCATAAGGTAACGTTAATATTTTTAAGTGAGTGAAAACGATGAGCATTTAGCAGCTGCCCACTTGAATGCCAAAACATCTTGCAGGGTTTAACGTTGTTTTAAGTTGTGAAATCAAATAACATACAACTAGATTGTATTTCGGCTGTAGGAGTTGAAAAGCAAACTTATTAATAAATACGTATTTTGTATTTGAGAAACATTATGCATCTTCCAAATATAAATTTAAATTTTCGAACTCCTAGACACTGGGTTTATTGGGGCTGCAAAATATACCTCAATTTTAAACGACATACATTATCGTTGAAGCCTTACAAAACATTTTGAAAAGCCATTGTCTATCATACTTAACTTAGGGGAAAAAGATATTTTAATTGCCACTTATAGCGGTATCGAGTCCGATATTGTTGTGATTTAACGGGAGATTACAAAAGACGAACATCTTCCCTTAGATGTTTCTGCCATTCATAATGACAAGAACGCCATTTCTCTATTTTCCTTAAATTGAAAGGAAGTCTTTCTTTTTTCTGCACCGTTGAACTCTACCTCCTCTTAAGACAACTCCCCACCTTAAATATTTTTAGCAAGTCTTATCGTGAATAGACCAGAACGACCCAAATAGTTGAATTCAATCGCCCTGTTCAGTTGCGGCGTCAGTGATTCTTCGGGGTCCAATATACTACAATCTGCGACTCCCATATCAGGGCCTTGAAGTGCGTTCTCTTATAATCCATCCACCATAATTGTGAAACGCTTGATTGCACGTCTGACACCGGATAAGTATAAATGGAAAGTCAAGGTAAAAATGACAGTCACTGTAGTTTCAACAACAAGCTCTTGCATTTCAGTCATTCCATTGTAAGTCCTTTGCTGGAGGTCCGAAAGGGCATCGCCTTTGACTTTGAGCAGATTCATTCTGGAGCATGCTGAACGAAACTAGAATCCGATCGTATCACTCAAATAAGATACGTTTGATTCAATTCGTCAGACAAAAGAATTTACCCAGACTTCCGTTGCGCACGGTGATTATTGGAATAGAACTCAAATAGATTTGTAACTTTCTAGCATTAAAAGAAGTCGTGACTCATTTCTGATCAAGGGTTAAATCTGGAGAAAAATCTCACTTTGATTTTTCAGGTTTTTCGTTAATGCAAATTGTTAAATCTCGTGGTAACAAAGTCTATCTTCTCCAAAACGAGATCAAAGTGGGAGTGACAGGAGACGGACCTCATTTGTCTGGTGGACCCTAATGTAGCCAGTTTCAGTTGAGTGCACTGATTAATTTTTTTCTGTGGCATGGGACACCTTAATAATGGAAATGGGGCCTAGGTCAATAATTTCCCTTCATAGTAGAATTGGCAGACTAATTAAGAAATAACCCATTGGCTACTTTAGTATCCCTACAGTGATCTAATTGTGTCTTGGCACCGCTAACGCAAATTCTTCTATGTATTGATTCATGCAAATCGTGAATTTATCTCAAAGAACTTTTAACCAACTCCTTATTTCAAACACCCTCCACTTCATCCAGAGACGATGGCAGCGCGGAAATGGACTTCTTTCTTACTTGAAAATACCACATACATCAGCCATAAGTGCTCCTCGATAATGTTTTAGCGATCTTGAGATTGCAGTTATGTTGCTCCTTGTTTCATTCTTTAACGTCACATTGTCATCTTCAAAGATGACGGCGTTCCTCTTCAGAAACGGTTCTTGAACTTGGTCACCCGAAGTTCCTAAGTAGTCCGGGCTGTTAATTATTCTTCCATGAAGGCGGCTTTTGAAGAAAAAGCGCACCACCATGTTTGACGGCTGGAATGAAAACGGTGGGAGCAGAGGTTTTCTAAACGCAGTTCTTCCAGATTGGTTCAGCTCCCGAAGAGTAAGAGTTTTGTGGGAACAGCGTCCTGTATGTGGTCATTGAGGAACTCTACATCGATTTTAGGCCACGAGGTCTTGCGATCCTCTCTAACAATCCCATTTAGAATGCGACGGTCTCCCTCAGCCAACAAATTCGACTTTCGGCGGCCAGACCTGAGGACGCCGCTTTCCCTTCTCTGCTTCGAAGGCGACACTCATTACTCTGAGACAGTGCCTCTTGAAACGCCGCTAAGCATTCGGAAGAGGCAGTTTCTGTCACACCAGCGCCTGCTGCTATATGAGCACCAACAAATCGGCCTCTTTGGAAGTCCAAGAGGTCTGACATTTTTAAGATCTCTCTCTAACTGGGAGAATTAGAGCTCTGCTAACCAGGAACACCTCTTGGACTGAGTGTTTTGGTCCAAAATCTAATAGGTCATGATGGTTTACCATTAATTAAGTTTGACCAAATAAAATAACTTATGAACACTAGTATTCACACAACCTTTGAAATAAACACTCTGGGATGGAAGTCTTCTCTCATCTCTCCATCTGGAAAAAGAATCTCAGAGTAGCTGTCCGCCTTCCTTTCTTCTTTCCTTTCGTAGGCATTCCTTTCTTTGCACCTTCATCGGTTGGGAAATATGCATGAAGGTAAATTCGCTTAGGGAAAGTACATAGGATATGCATATAACTAGACAATTTACCTAATATTCACTGATAAAGATGGCGAATAGAAACTTGTTGATTTCAATTTTACCTTGAGAATCCACAATTTATATGGTATTAAAAGTAGATATTTTAATAAACCTAATGGCGGCCTGAGTAAGCCCCCAATTTTCATCGCCAGCTCAGAGTGACGTCAGCTATGCAAACGCGACAAACTGGATTCTGGACAGCGATCAATAGCACACATCTCCTCCTCTACCCCTGTTAGTGGATCCTTATACGGGATGGTTGACCCACCTCCAAGAAAACCCCCAAATGTAGTCTATCCAGCACAAAGTGTGCCAAGGAACCCGAATTGCTCATTTCGAAGGAATTCACAAAAAGCTTCGAACATGGCAGTGTGATGAATGCCTTATCAATTAACCAGATATCTTTCCTACTCTTCTGATTGATTTTGCATTTACTGATTTTGAAAACAGACAAAAATCTACTCATTTTCGTATAAAAGGCATACATTGATTTTAATAAGTCTCCTTGAATCATCATTTTTATCACAGTAAAGTTGACTATCTACCGAATCGAATATAGGGATTGGCTGTGCAATGGTTGGTAAGCAGTCTATTGAATGAATGTTGATACTAACAGATTTGTTTGTCCAAAATATCTGAATGTGTTGCGAAAAGCGTTTTTTGTAGAAATTGCTTTAGTTAAGAGTAAGCCACGTGTAGAAGGCCACAATCAGCTGATAAAGTCGATGTATTCTAACGATTAACTCCCAAGTGCCTTCAGTCTGCGCTACATCTGGTCCGCCAAAATGGTACCTAAAGTAATGTCGATCGTAATTGCTAAACCCCCTCTGCACCCTTAATACGGGCAAAAAATCGGGGAATGAACACCAGACTTCCTTTAGCGCAGCCAAAGTTGCCTATCCCAAAACCAAGAACCAAGCTCATGACAAATAGCACCTCACACTTTTGCAGACTTCCACCATTGACAGCAGCAGCAACTCCTAAGATGCTGCTGAACAAACGAAACCAGAGTGCCATGGCCGGTTTGAACTCCCTCCTTTGGAGCCTAATCGATGTTTGCGGACACTAACATGTCAGAAGGTGGATCCGCCTAAATCTGACACTGTAATTTGCGGTCCACTATTACCTCCTCTCCGCGAACGCCGTGGTAAACCTCCAGTTTGGGACAAACTTCACCGACCGCTTTTCTGATTACCGGAGAAACTGTTTGGTTCTTCACTGCCGAAGAAGCGGCACAATGTCCCAACTGAATGTAGGCCGGTCTGGTCGAAGTGGTGAGAAGGCCCCGAGTTGTAGTAAATTTATTTAGTCCTCTTAATGCAGTACGTTTGATTCTGGGACATGACTCTGCCCAGGTGTTGGTTTTCATTCTTTAAATTACCTATTCCACATTTTTTATTCATAGTCTTGTTGTCGTTGTTGTCTCCGCTGCAGGAATGATTCCCAATAAGAAGTTTGTATATTTGCAGGAAAACAATCGTAAATTCGTTTATAGCATTGTGAGTTGGATATTTATGCCGCAGAATACAGTGAGGAAACATGTGGTCTTTTCATATTTGCTCCTCTTCAAAATGAACTTTCAATATTTCCAGAAAGCCTTCACCACGAGTGTACTATGTAGCAGTGAAGAGTAAAATAATGGGATTCTTAGAAAATGCAGGGTAGTTTCTCTAAAAAAGCGCAATTTGCAGATAATTTACATGCCTACAAAAAGTTCAGCAATGAATTCAGTTTTCATGAAAATTCTACAGAGTAAAAGTCTTCGAAAACAAGTCTCTCCATTTGGATTGTTGAATTCAATGTGATTTTGTCCCAGTAGGAAAATTCATGGAGCTCCGCTCTCGTTTTATGATTTCATTAACAAACATATTAGTTGTGTATTTGCAAAAAAGGCCTTTTTATTTAGAAATTTTGTATAGGTTACAAATCATAGCGATGGTCGAAAGTTAACCTTAAGGAAACTTAAAAATTTTTTCTTGAACCATGCAGAACTCAGTTATTTTACTTAAAATACTACTGCAATTGTAGATTCGCTTATTTTTTTACCTTAATTTGCCTAAATTCCCTAATTGTCTTAATTGCCAAAAAATTCATCTAAGTACAAGAAAAAGGAGGCGACTACTTGAATAAATCTCATAAATTTTCTGTATCAAATTTATGACCAGCTTGAACAGTACGTTTCCCTGAATTTATCGCACATACGTTAAATGCAGATTAGAAGATCCTAATTAAGAAAATTATGCAACAAAATAGTTCAAATGATCCCTTGCTCGTGTTTCTAATACTAGCGGAAAGTAGTCCATTCAAATCTCATTAGTTCCCATAAAAAATATAAGGAAATTCACGTAATTGTTAAGAGCACAGCTGCATATAAAGCTCCAAAGATCTGTTTTTTGGCAACAAATAAGTCATTTCTGGCTATAACGTGCGTTTTCACCTAAAACCTCTTAGGGAGAATTGGTAATACCCACCATTCGTGGTTTTTGCGAAATTAATATAGGTTGATTTTTGGCTTTACACTAGAGTTATCTAGTAAACTCTCAAAATCGCCTCAGGTTTGGACTATTTAATGAATAAATAGTGCACCATATGCGCTATTTACTCCTTATACTCTTCACAGTAAAAAAACCATTAATCATTTATTTTAAACTGTTGCAGCTAAAATGTGGCTTTTATTATTTAAATGGTAAAATTAGTGGCTTAATACAATTTGAATATGATTTAAGGACCATTTTCATCATTTGTTCTACAACATCATAAAACTCCCATGCAAATAAACAAAAACCCAAAGTTTGCCACTGATAAATATAAGCAGATTCCTTTTTCAGTGTGTGGCGTATGGCTACCCAATAGGAAGCGCCAAGCACAACAAATGGCATCCGTGTACAACTCTCCATCAGCCAATTACGGAGCGATTCCTACTTAGTAGAAATCAGATGTAGCCTATTTAGACCCACACACACTTGCACTAACGCGCATCTCTGCCTTACTATCTTCTCGGTGCGGATACCGAACGGATCGGGTTACTTACTTCAGTGAGATAGTTCGTTGTTTGTAGCAATCCGCAACAAGTGAACTCCTTACTAGCCACGAATTTCTCCGCGGAGAGAGCAATAAATGCAGTCATGTAAACCTTCCATGGGAACATGAATTTGCACAAGTTCAATTTTACCTCAAGGAATTTGTGTTCCACTTCTTTGCTTGCTTTCAAAATAATCACTACTATTCTCATTAGGTACAAATAAACAATAAACAGTTCCCCGAAGCAAAAAAATTAGTGTGCATTTATCTTTTAATACAAATTTGTGAAATCTCCTCTACCCTTTTAGATTTAAATGGCTCTTCTAACCAAAACCGACCCTGCCCACGGATATTGGTGGCATTCGGGGGTCTTTGTGCGGCGGCGATTCTGCTTTCGAGCGGGGCTCTTTTGGGTGTCATCAAGCACGGTAACGTGAACGAACTCGGAGACGTTGGCAAGAGTTCCGGGAAGAGTTTTCTTTTCTTTGTAAGGACGGCTACTATCTCTGGAATCGGGTTGTCCGGAGATAGGTGTCGGGAACGCTCTTGTCGGCCCTTGAAAATCCGAGGGAGGCATTGTTATTTTCGTGGCAGGCCGTACCCATATCCGCATCAGGTCTCCAAGGTGAAGAGCCTCTGGCACTAGAATAATGTAGGTAAGGGAAGTCGGCATACTTGATCCGTAACCTCGGGAAAAGGATTGGCTCTGAGGGCTGAGTCAAACAGGCTGGGGAAAGAAACGTGCTCGCTCAGCCCGCAACTGATTGCTTGGGTTTGCCAGTGTTGCGGCCCTGCGACGCGGCGCCTTCACGGGTGCTGTGACGTGGTGGCTGTGCATGGTGTTGCCCGAGTGATTGGGGGTGGGCAGAGTGGGTCGTGGGCGGACCCAGCTATGCATACGCCTTGGTCGTCTGTCGTAGGCTTGTGCGCCTGTTGCTCCTCGTGGGCTGCGGGCGTGTGGTCTCGCGGCGTGCTGGCCTCGGGGGGTATTTGTTTGGCGTAAAACAACCAACTCAGAACTGGCACGGACCTGGGGAATCCGACTGTCTAATTAAAACAAAGCATTGCGATGTCTGCTGATCGGTTTTGACGCAATGTGATTTCTGCCCAGTGCTCTGAATGTCAAAGTGAAGAAATTCAACCAAGCGCGGGTAAACGGCGGGAGTAACTATGACACCCTTAAGGTAGCCAAATGCCTCGTCATCTAATTAGTGACGCGCATGAATGGATTAACGAGATTCCTACTGTCCCTATCTACTATCTAGCGAAACCACAGCCAAGGGAACGGGCTTGGCAGAATCAGAGGGGAAAGAAGACCCTGTTGAGCTTAACTCTATTCCGACTTCTTGAAGAGACATGGCGGGTGTAGTAGTAAGTGGGAGGCGCAGTCCACCCTCGGGTGGCTGTCCACGGCAATGAAAGACCACTCCCATCATTGTTTCATTACTTATTCAGTGAAGCGGGATATGCTATATGTACTATATTGGCATTGAAGCACATGTCGGCGGGTGGGTGGTTTCACGCCTGCTCGTTGGCATCTTCGGTTGCAGCCGGCTGGCTGTGGTCTCTCGCCGTCGTGGTAGTCGTGTCTGTCGGTGGCGACACCGGCGGCCGGGTGCCCGGTGGGTCTCGGGTGGCTGCAGTGCTATCAGTCGGACCTGCGACGTGCGACCCGATCTGAAGACATTGTCAGGCGGGGAGTTTGACTGGGGCGGTACATCTGTCAAATCGTAACGCAGGTGTCCCAAGGTGAGCTCAGCCAGGACAGAAACCTGGCGTAGAGTAAAAGGGCAAAAGCTCACTTGATTTTGATTTTCAGCACGAATACAGACTAATACTTCGAGATCGGTTCAATGCCAATTGAAAAACATAGATTCGCCAACACTGATTATAGATACACCGCCGATACCGTGGCAGCAGATATAATCAAAGGCGACCTATTATAGGAAGTTATAACCAGATACCCAGACAGCTTTCCCAAATGCGGAACAAACATGGTCAAACTCAACGAAATGCTCAATAAACCAGAATCAAGAAATTTCAAAACCGAGGTTTACTACTTTTACGGACCACCTGGTATAGGAAAATCAAAGAGAGCCGCTGAGGAAGCAAAAGCTACTGGAGAGGGAATTTACCACAAATCCAGGGAACAATGGTGGGACTACTACGAAAATCAACCAAACGCAATCATCGACGACTTCTATGGTTGGATATCCTACGACGAAATGCTCAAGATATGCGACAGATACCCATACCAAGTACCAATAAAAGGCGCATATCGCACTTTCAATGCATAAAGAATATGGATAACATCCAACAAACCCTTAGAGGAAATTTACAAATTCCAAGACTACGACCCAACGGCACTAAGACGCCGCATGACAAAGATAGAACATATGCAAAGTATCAATTCCACTAAACCAACTCCAAATCCATGTTAAGGGCAAGACGCATCATTTCATCCAATTTTATAATAAAATTGGTGTCATAAAATAGTACCGGACTTTTACAATTACACTGTAGTTAATAGTTGGGGAAAAAGAGTCAGGGGCAGCTACAGCAAAATGGAAGTAAAGGTCATCGAATGTTGAATTGCAGGGGAAACGGGCATGCCATTTAGCATCATTGTAATCGATGTAGGTATAGGTTAAAGCACCGTCAGTTCCAACTAGTGTCTTCTTCTCCATTAAAAATGGGACTCCACGTAGGTAGAACGGCTCCAATTGGTTCTTCACTTTCACTCCAGGCATCTTAATCACAGAATTGTAATTAATATTTGTATGATTGGGGGGTAGCGAAATTTGGCAACAGCCATTAATCCTGGTGTCGTTGTATCTTCATCCGATGACACGTTCGGTTCAGCCTTTATGCGAGCAGTGCACCAAAAAACACGGCAATAGCGATAAATATCACGAAGATTCAAGTAACGAGGCATATATGGAAATGCTGCTCCAAATTACTCGGCTGCTCACTCCATGTAACGAGATCGGCAAATGCCATAGACCGCGAAAACGTGCGATACATTGACATGTACCTCTTGTGACAACGCCTAGCACGATAACCAAATCTACGACGACCCGTACTTAGCCTCCTACGCATTATTCTTCTCCGCTTAGCAGGGGGGACCATGCGACTCACCTAAGAAAGAAACAAAGAATGACGTCAACTTCCATCTATCATCCCTTATATGCTTATACGTGCGCACTAACTAACCAATCAGAGAGTGAAACAGGAAACGGCTCTCGACCAATCGGAGAGTGAAACACACTGCGCGGTAATACTGTATCAGCTTGCAGTGGTGCTCACTCATTATACTGGACGTGAATGCCGTTAAGAGAGGAGTTTGTGGAGGCGATTAAGCACCGCGATTCCCATCGACACCACCGCCACCGCCGCCACCGCCGTTTTTTCCGTTGGTAGCAGCGGCATAGTCATACACATACATGGACATTCAAAAAGTGTAACGATTTGACCAAATCGACCTAATTTAACTGTTTTCACCTACAATCGAATAGGTTGTTTGAAGTTGGAATGTATCTAGGCTTTCTCCGGTTTTAAAAATAATTTTTCAGTGTACCGTCACCTATTATTAAAAAAGTCCCGCTCCATTAGATATTGGCAAATTACTCTTTGAAGTCCCGTTATTTGATTAAAGATAAATTTAAACAACTCTTAGAAGTGACCTGAAGGTTTGCAAAAATGGCTTGATAAACGCTAGCTTGTTGTATGGCAAATAAGGAATAGATTGTGATTATATTGTGCACATTCGTTTAATCGTTATTTCTAAACATTTACTTAAAAATGAAGATTATTAGATTAAATTGACTTTTTGAGTCAAAACGGATATAAATTCTTCAGTATTATCAAAGAAATAGACATTTCTTTTCGTTTACATGAGTTTTCCTGTTGAAATGAAATGAAACGACAAGTTTCCGTTTTCCCACTACTCCTTTCCTTTGAAACACAAGGCAAAAGAAGCATTTTAACTTACTGTTAATTAGTCAATTCTTATCTTTCTCATCGTTGCCAATTCTCCACCCACATACTGGCTAAAAACATGCTACGTTAGTCAATAACCATTTTTACCGCATGTAATGGCAGAATTTCAGTAAACATTGGTTCTGATTTAATGTTTACTCATAAGATTTTCAAAACGAAAGCAATTTAATACTTAAATAAAAAAGTCATACCGAAATTTCTGGGAAAGGCCAAAAATTAATTTGGATGATATAATAATTTATCGTTATTACTGTTAATCCACATCCCAATAAGATCGTCGACAGCAATCCTCTTCCCACTGGCCCAATCACTGATTCTCGATGCTCATACTCAATCGGATCAAAGAATCGGCATGTATTTCTGTCTGATGTAAACTTTCAAATTTATGGACTTATTTTATCTTGATGCCTTTGTTTTTACTTGATCTATTTTAAAATCACCATGATTAAAAATTTATCTATGTTCCAGAGATTAACTAATATTCAGATGCATTTTCATCAACGTGCATTCGTACATAACTGTTTATTTCTACTTAATGCATTTTTTTAAGTTTCATAAGCAATCATTTGTCAAACTGATTATACATCTTAACTAAAATGCTGACATTAGAGTGTATCTTTGACTTGTAAGTACAAATAGTAGAAAAAAGAAAAAAAATTGTGGAAACAGAAATAACGGTATTATGAGCAATCTTCCAAAGGTTTGTACTTCAACAAGCCGTTTCCATCCACTTCAGCATTCTTCGAATTGATGGAATCAAATCAAACTAAACTTCGAACACAGTTCCTGTTAACTTGAATAACCATTTAGTGTAATGCCTCAAGTAAATTTATTTCTACAATTTCATAGGCCGCAAAGGCCTACCAACAACACAGAGTTTAATAGAGTGCAGCCAGATGCTACGCTTCCACACCTTGCTCAGCTCTTTTTCAGAATCTTGGGTTTTAAAAAAATATAATTGAAAATAAACACTTTCTGCAATATATAATAACTTATATTGACTATGTTTTTCGATTCGATATTCAGCAGTTCCTTCTTAAAGTCTTAGCTCTTTGTCTGCTATTTTCCTACTTTTTCGTAAAAGTAGTATCATTGTATAGTGAGGGAATAGAAAACTATAAGCAAACACTCAAGTAGCTCTACTGTATGGACTGATTTGGCTAAACAAAGACGAATGATCGGCATTTGAGCGAGGGAGCAAAATGCCGTCCACCTCCAATCTTTCCATGCATCTATGAATTGTAAGCACTTTTTAACAGATAATCCCTTAAATATATGTAACAAAATTGCTTTTTCCTGATAAGGAGCAATAATACAAGATTTTCTCTGAGAAAAACGAATAAAATAAAAGTTAGTAGAAAAAATAAATGTACAATTTCTTTTTAGACTTTAAAGGAAAGTTCGTTTTCTGGTTTTTCAATAAAAAACCTTCTAATAGTGTTTCTTCAGTTTCTAAATTGAACTGATTTTAATGATTTTTTGAGGACATATCAACAGAGACTACATCCAAGAATCAGCTACTGAATTTATTGTGTTCCTTAAACCACTTTAGAGTAAACTTAGAAAAGTGCATCTTAAGCTTGCATATGAGCAATACTGTTTGAGCAAGGCAACGTTTGGTTTCAGAGAAGTTGTTTTCGATGATTGATCAATGTCATTCAATTTTTTAACACTTGAAGATATTGATCAACTTTTCACAATGCTTTTTGCATCAGATTTCGTCTCCTCGAGTGGAGGAGGAAGATCCGAGAAATTTTATTGTCTGTCTCCCCTTTGGGTGCTCTTGTTATTCGTGTTCACAAACGTGCAGTTTAAAAGTGCACGCCTTTCAAAGGAGTCACGTGATAGTTAGTTCGATAGAGTTGCAAAAGATACGTTAGAGGCCTTAGAAAAAACTCACTGTTTACTGCTGCCCGGTGTGACAAAGATCCTACTAGGGCAATTTGGTGCATATTTTAAGGTAGTTGTGCATTTGATGAACTAAGAATTAAGTCTTTTCTGTATTTTCAAGGTCGAGGAGAGGAACGTGTAGTCAGAAGGTTAGTTTTTAGTGCGAGGCTTTTAAATTACTTTAGAGTTCGGCTAAGTGAGTTTGGACTGGAATGACACCTCACACTTGATTAAGATTGAGGATATAATCCTGAATGTGCACCGGTGGTATGAGCGACTTTATTGGTAACCTCGCAATATTTTGAATCAGAGGGCCAACATTATTGCTGTCAAGTAGGGTCTTCTTTATTAGTTAAAATGACCTTGATGAGTTAACGAGCGCTAACAGTGTCGTGGTTCATTTTTGATAATTTTATACGAGAATATCAGGATAATGCTTTATATAACCGCACGAGAAGAAAAACGATCGAATTTAGGTGACAAAACTGCAAATAGTATTGAAATAGATGACTTACATAGGATCGACTTTGTCTCCATCAAATTCCTAGCAAATCACCGCCATAAACGTTTTTTACACTAACAATGGTTACACAATGGTTACTGTCCATAGAGCATTCTGTTCTCGTGTCACTTGAGAAGGAAATAAAGCAATTAATAATGTCGGATTTAACTGCAGTGTAGTTCCTCTTCCTTTAAAGGCGGTTGTTGGATTTTGTGGCAGTAGGCACAACGTCAGTTACTCCACTCTTGTTTTAGGAGTATCTTTACAATTTTTTGATCTGAAAAATTGTGATGAGGAAAGTTTAGTCATTAACGCATATTGTTCCGGCACGCTGATTTTTTCACACTTGAGCTTTAAAACTGGTTCCTATGGTGTAAGCATGAACAAGCTCATTCATTTGACTTATGACTCATCATTGTATGACTTTTCGTAAAATGAGGACGCTTACAAGCCAGAAATATTAGTCATTTTCCAACACAAATAAAACCTTATATGCTGGCACCCTAACATTTCATTCATACACACATTATTCTTAATTTAGTTAGGTGTATACTGCTCCTATTTGGAGTTAGCTGATACCATGAACTTCTTTAAAAGGCTTTGACGCTGTGATTAAATCCTCATATTTGCATTGTTATGATATAACGGTATGAATCCAAAGTTGTTCAAAGAAGTTGTGTATTTTAGGCAATACAAGCTGCTTGAGTCATCTTCGATCGCCACGCAGTAAAAATGAATTGGCGTAGACTCAAATAGTTCGAACCAATGAGAGCGAAGTATTAAAAGCTCAAAAATGGAGGGCCCACTATTTACATTTAGAGTTAAGGCTAAGACACTGAATTAAAGAAATCCCTAATTTTGCCATTTTTTAGGAATGTTTGATGGTAGTCAAATCTACTCCAGTCTTCAAACTAGCAGCCGAAATAATGCTAGCTGAGGTCATGCAACTTAAATGCGTTACATCTGTTCAGGCAAATCACGAGTGCCCAGCAACGGACGATTCCTATGTAACCACTGCTGTACCCGTTATGCTTATTAGCCCATAAGATTCGATTACATTTCATAATGTGAACTACTGCAGAACGCACAAAAGATTATCGTATTCAGTTAATACCAAGAAAAGGATGTAACTATATTGAAAAAAATGAGTGGCACCAATGTAGTCACATTGTGAAGATTGAATACAGCAATCAATACCAGGTGTCCATGCTTTAGATATAAAATGCCATCCCGATCGCGAATGAGATTAGAAATCTATTTAATTAAATGGGAGCAAAAATTCTATAAGTGAAAGAATATATTCAGTCTATTGTAATTCAGTACAAAAGAAACTGCGATAGAAAGGGCTGAGGCTAATCTAATGTCGTCAGAACCGCAAGATTATCAGATATCCTTAGATGGCTATAACAGGGCCAGATGGATTCAGTTGCGAATGGCTTTAATGATGACAAGGAGACTGCCTCTAACAAGGTCGGTGATGGTCTCCCTGGATGACCAAGACACGGTCGCTAAAACACGCAGCCCCACGCTGCACGCCCCTAGGTGAGGTGCACTCGCCAGTCGACTGATGCACAGTCCCTCTCCACCGCCTCTGCAGTCACCGCTGCTTGTTTCTTCCCTGTCGAAGGTATAGAAGATGCCCAAGGGTACCGAGGCATCGGTGCGTCTGAACTGGATCAGGTAAGAGCCGTCCACACAGGGCTCAATGAATTCCAATTCCACAGGCCGTTTCACATACGCGCCCCATTTAGAGTCAGTGGACGGTGTAGATGGCCTCAACAACGACGACGATGCCAAAGACAGAGTTATCGCTCCACTTCTGCGAAATGTTGAAGGAAATCTAGTTGATCAAGTCCTTGTGCTTATCAGCACATCTTTATGCGTTATCATTAGGATAATCCTCATTTTCATGATGAAAATACAATCAAAGAACTTATAAACCATGATCCAACAGAAGGAAGTCAGCCAGCTTTCATATTAGGGTTTCAGGAATGTTTCGCACACAATCGTGAAAATGAGAATATTAAAAAATCATATCGTATGAAACACTGATTGCTTGTATACCGATTTACGGTCTATTACTCAAAATGAAGAAGACAAGGTTAATGAGTTGATATCCTGGTAAAATTCAGTGGTATTGCCTGCCATTTAATCATCCCCTGGTGCTGATGACCTAAGGATATTTTCATAAACAAATACATTTACTCTTAGTTTAAAGACAAATCATTTTGGTAATCCCATTGTACGCCTCGTCCTGCAAATAAAAAACTAGTGAAATAAACGCAGGTCTTTTAGCAAAGATCTTTGCCAGTGATCATAAACGCCGTTCATACTTGAGCGCTAAATTTGAACCCTAGCTTTCACTATATCATAACCGAAAATTAATTTGTTATTAAAGTAATAAATATATAATATTATATTGTATTTGCAACTATTATAATTATCGAAATATAATAACAATAAATTGCAGAAATACATGCATGGTATAATTCTTGTTGTTATAATTGTAATTAATAAAATAATTATAATTATCGAATAAAATTCGTGACAAAAGGTCATGCATCCATTATCTTACCCAAGCAGTGAACGATCCGGAGATATACACCAAGAACACTGAGAAGTTTAATCAACGTATTTAAACCATTTCATCTAACAAGCAGCCAATCAACTTAATGAAAAAAATATAAATGTATATAGGAAATGGAATCGAAATAATAAAATGTATATGGCTAACGGTCCAAAAATGAAATTACGAAACTGCTTGATTTCTGTCCGGGTCAAATCTCTGGGATGACGAGGAGACAGGAGGTTGGTGACTCAGTTGCCACAGCAACTGCCGTTAACTCGCAGAGGTCATTGAGTAGAAGGACATAGAGCTCTAACCATGCAGAATAAAGGGAGCTCTGATTGGCCAGTGATCCCATAACTTCCAGACTCACCAACCGTCCAGTCATTCGTAACCGAGCACATCTACGAACAACACCTATTGTACACTTCGGCCAACTTTTGCTAATCAAAATGCCCCAAAGTCATCAGCTATTCAACGTTGCCGCAATTCACACCAACAAATCACAGAAGACAGCTCAAACCACACTTAATTTACTACAACAAGTCCCTTTTATTAGACAAGGTCACCTAAGATTGACTCCTAACAAACCCACAATTGCTGATCAAATGTGGCTGCCTCTGAGTGCTCCTCATAGTCCTTCCGTTGATCTGCAAGAGACTGCTAAGTTGTGCAGCACCACCGCAAACGCACAAATTGAGTGCTGGCCGCATGTCTTTCAACGACCGCCATCCTCGCCCCTTCATAACAACATGGATGTCATTCATCCAAACAATGCTATTCATTCGCCCGTGATGTCATCCGAGCAGTGGCTGGCACCTGGTGGCATGGATAAGAAGGAAACAAATGTAGAGGGGGAGGAAGGTGAGGAAGAGGCGGCGGTGGCGGTGGCAGCGATTTGTGCAGTGCCTATGCTCCCACCCATACACTCTCCTCCTGTTTATGTTGATAACGCCCACGCGCAAACATCGCCCTCGCTATCGACGCAGTCGCAGCAGCAGGCGCCGCTAATGTTAGCAGCAGCAGCAGCACCAGCGACTGGAGGTGAGTGCAGACGCAGTAGAAATCTGCGACGACCTACCAGTCAGCTGATTAATAACGTGAAGAGGAAGGTAGGTGAGCTGAGGTGGTCAGTGAGTCGCGAGGGAAAGGCACTAAGACGCCGACACAGGTCACATAGTCGTGACTCTTGCACTCATGCAACTGTCCCCAATGGGGAGGCGTCTTCTTCAAATCTGACTTTGGCATCTTCGTCGTTGTCGAGGCCGTCTACACAGTCCACTGACTCTAAATGGAGCGCGTTTGAGAAGGGGGCAGTGGATTTGGAGTTCGTTGAGCCCTGTGTGGACGGCTCTTATCTGATCCAATTCAGACGCACCGATGCCTCGACGCCCTTGGGCATCTTCTTCACCTTCGACAAGGAAAAAGCAGGCGGTGGTGATTGCAGCGGCGGCGGCGGCGGTGGAGGGGAATTGTGCATCAGTCGACTGGCGAGTGCGCCTCACCTGGTGGCGTGCAGTGAGCAGCTGCGTGTTGGCGACCGTGTCTTGGCCATCCAGGGTGTGCCAGCACAGCTCCTCAAATTCAAGGCCATCACGGACCTCGTCAGAGGTAGCCTCCTTGTCACCATCAATGTCACTCGCATCTGAATTAATATAGTTTTATGATATCCATCCAAGGATCTGTTTCAGCTTCGCGGTTCTGGGCCACATTAGATTAGGCTCGGTCCCTTTTTATCACAGTCTCTTTTGAGTTGTATTTCAATGGATTATATATATTCTTTCACTATATTATTTTTGCTTTCGTTTAATTCCACGAATTTCTCGTACCCATTCGCAATCGAGATGGCGTTCTTTATCTAAATTATCAACACTAAACTTATTCATTACAATATGACTAAATTGGTAAAACCCATTTTTCAATCTATTCCTATACCTTCCTTTTTAGTAACTAAATTAGAAAAAGTTTTGTACTATCGGCTATAGTTTACAGTGGGTACAGCAGTGGTTAAATAGAAATTGCCCGTTGTTGGGCACACGTGATTTGCCTAAACAGATATAACGCACAGAATTTACATGACCTCAGCTAGAATTACTTCGGCTGGTGGTGTGAAGATTGGAGTATATTTGATTACAATCAAGCATTCCTAAGCGTTTCAGACTTAGCCTAAACCGTATACGTGTGAATAGCGGGCCCTTCATTTTGATATTTTTCCAACATGAAAAAGCATCTTTCAATTTGGCACATCTTTTGGTTTTAATATTTAGCGTATGATGAATCCTATTCAATAAAATAGTTTTGCCAGTTTCTTGATGCAAATGGCACGTTGTGGCTCAACACGAGCAGCCATTATGTGTTACCATGGTTACAGGTCAACAAGACCGAGACTGTTTATGATTTGAACCAATTATGGCAAATTAAATGATATGTGATCAACTCACCTTAGTACTGCTGGAATCTTCTTTACGTTGGAGACATCACTGATCATGAGAGGGTAGTCAATCTACTTATATGTACCAAAGTATAAAATGAATTTGTCGAAGCGTTGAAAAATAACGGAAATTATTTATTTCTGCCGAAGATCACAATGCTGGGATGACAAGGAGACTAGAGGGTGTTGACTCAGTTGTTACAGTAACTACTCTTAACTCATTCCGGTATTTAAATAGAAGTACATAGAGCGCCAATCATCCAGAATAGAGGTTTCGTTGAAATCGGTTTGGTAGATATCCCAGTTTTTGAACAGGCGGATGCTACTATCATACCATGTATCAATCTCAATAGGTTTCGAAGAATTTATATATTTTCACAGTGGCACAATGCTGCATAAACAATTAGATGCCTCGGTGTTCGCAATAGCAGCTTATAGGCTTCGGTGCAGTTAATAAGTGTGGCTTTGGCTTTTGATAGCACAATATACTTTTGTTCCAACTACGAAAAGAACAATTTGTAATCAATGCCTAACTCGGCATTCTTTAAGTCATCTAGACATGATCAGTAGGAATTAATTGGTAATTATCGCTCATGGCGAAGCTAATTCCGATCATTAGATGGCCTGTAGTGTCATTTCGAATATTTGGGAAGTGGATAACTTCGTTTTATAACAAAAATGTGCAGTTTCTTAAATACAGCTATTGAGGTATAGTAAACAATGGCCATTATCGAGCCTGTAAATGTACCTATAATAAAATAACGACGAAAACTTGTAAGCCATGCACAGATCAATCAGTCATTCGGCAATTGGGAGTCTTACTGATTGGTTGCTGATATTGCTGCGTGCGTCGCCCAAAAAGGGGGTCCCTATCCATTAGCGAGTGTTGAATAGGGAAATTGTGTTTGAGGTCATTTCGATCGTGCATCGGGATGAGTCACGCGTATTGGATGAAATATTGTTATTCCATATATTTGAGGGATTATCTATTGAAAAAGTGCTTACAGTTCATAGAACTATGGGAAGATTTGAGGTGGACGGCATTTTGCTCCTCTTGGCCAAACGCCGATCATTCGTCTTTGTTTAGCCAAAGCAGTCCATACAGTCCAACTACTCGAGTGTTTGCTTTTAGTTTACCATTCCCACATTATACAGTGGGGTGGTAGTAGATACTACTTTTACGATAGACTAGGAAAATAGCAGACAAAGAGCTAAAACTTTTAGGAGTAACTGCTGAATATCGAATCGAAAAACACAGTCAATATAAGGTATTAGGTATTGCAGAAGGTGTTTATCTTTAATTATATTTCGTTAAAACCCAAGATTATGAAAAAGAGCTGAGCAAGGTGTGGAAGTGTAGCATCTGGCTGTACTCTATTCAACAGTGGGTTACCCGCTTCCTGTCGACGAGAGTCCTCTCCGTAATTGTGGGCAGGCCTTTGCCGCCTGTGAAAATGTAAAAATAAAATTCAATTGAGGCAGTACACTAAGTACTTACTCAGGTTACCCGGAACTGTGTTTGGAGTTCAGTTCGATTCGATTCCATCAATTCGAAGAAGGCTGAGTGGGGCGGAAACGGCTTGTTGAGTTACAAACCTCTGGAAGGTTGTTCATAATTACCGTTATTTCTGTTTCCGCAAAAGTTTTCTCTTTTATTTATTATTTATACTTGCAAGTCAAAGATACACTGTAATGTCAGCATTGTAGTATAATCAGTTTGAAAAATGATTGCTTATAAAACTTTAAAAAATGCATTAAGTATAAATAAACAGGCATGTACGAATGCACGTTGATGAAAATACATCTGAATATTAGTTAATCTCTGGGACATAGATAAATATTTAATCACACTGATTTTAAAATAGATTAGGTAAAAACAAAGGCATCGAGATAAAGTAAGTCCATAACATTGAAAGTTTACATCAGAGAGAAATACATGCCGATTCTTTAATCCGATTGCATGTGAGCATCGAGAATCAGTGATTGGGCCAGTGGGAAGAAGCTTTTTGCCGAAGATCCAATTGAGTTGCGGTTGAGTATGAGCATCTAGGATCAGTTTGTGCGTGGCAGTTGAGGAGACTGGTGGCCTTCGATCCGGTATAGATGCCGATGGATAAGGTATTTAGCTGTTAGAAGACAGTCTAAATGGCGTAGAACCCGTGTCTTAGCCCTGATCCAGTCGAAACAGGAGACAGCGCTGCTATTCCAACTCAGCTTGCGGAGAAGGTGGTTGAATATTGTAGCCCTCGATGGAGAAAACGATGAATTGGTAGTGGAGGTTGAGTCAAGAGCGGAATTGAAGTGTAGGTCAGGAGATGTGGAATCTCCATTTTCGTTGAGTTGGGGAACTTGGCCAAGTAGAATGAACTTCTACTGAAAACGTAATGTGATTTAGCAGTAGAACGAAAACGTGGGAAACAGTTTGAAGCCTCGGGTCGACGTATATCGAGACGTTCGGAGATCGAGGAGCCACTGGTGGATTGTCGTGCAGGAATAATTGGATCTTGTCGACTATGTTACTGTTTCAAAGGCAGTTGCCCTAAGAGTCGCGGTGAGGTCGTTTGAGGTCTTTTTTTCAATATGAAGGCCAAGACGAACCATTAGTGAATTGCCATGCCAATGTCAAGGGTTCGGAGAGCACATCAGAGCGGCTTTTACATGGCAGTGAACGCGCTCGATCATGCCATTGGCGGTGAGATAATATAACTGTTATGCTGATACTTTTTGCACCAGTGAATTTGAATATTTTTAGAAAAACGAATGATTCGAATCGCTCTCCGTGATCTGTAGTAATTGTTTCAGGGCATCCGTAGATACCCACAAAACGTTGGAGGAAGGTACTCACTACTAAATTATCTGTGATGTCCTTCAAAAAATTGCTTCCCGATGTCGGGAATAACCATCTATGCATGTCAGGAGATAGGACTGACCTTTGGAGGGAGGCTCAGTTAGGCCCACGATGTCCATTTGGACGTGCCGGAAACGAGCATTGGGTAGGAAAAAGTCCCAAGTGAAGCCTTTGTGTGTCGTGTAACTTTCGCTCGCTGGCAGTGCAGGCAGGTTTTCGCCCCGTTGCGTACATCGACGTTCATATTAGGCCACACGACAACGGTTTTAACTCCGGCATGGGGCAGTCCGCGAAGGGTGTCAAAAACTTGTCTTGGCTTGCCAGTTGAGACGTCGCAGAGAATCGTTCTAACACTTGTTGGTAAAGGCAGGCGCTCAACATTTAGGCTTTCGAACAAAGATTCGCAGTCAGGTTGATCCTGCACCCTGGCCATACGCTGCATGAAGCAGCAGATGTGATCTGGTGATTGTTTATTTCTGCGACTGATCGCGCTGACTTATGCGTCACCCCCTTGCCTAGGTAACCTTGACCGACAAAAATATCCTTAAATGGAAATGTGTGTTTTGCAATGGGAAGGACGAAGCATCTCCTCTAACGACTGCTTATTTCTAATAAACATCATCACAGAGGCTTCGGCTTTGCACATTTGCAAACCTACTAATGAACTTAACGTGGGTGAAAAAACATCGCTTTTGTTTTCTTTGAGCCAAAGAATATTATCCTGAAATCTATATCAACTGCACTGTAAGACATCCACCGCATCGGAGTTAGGGGACGATTTAGAAATAATGCGATTTATTAAATGGAACGACATGGAAGACCTTGACCCTGTCTTCAACAATCGATCCCACAAAACCTATTCACTTTACACTTCGTGCATTCCCCCTCCTTTTCTTCCCAGTCCTCACTCAAAGACCCTATTACTACCACTCCACAAACTGCTTTTCACCACTGCCAGTCCCTTGCACACGTGAATTCCCCTTACCGAACTGCTGTGATGTTAAGCCGTCTAGTAAAATAATAAGGCCCATTACAGGCCTTATCCTTTACTAAAGCGTTAAATAGTTTACATGCGGATAAGAACGAATACTTTCTACAGTATTGGCAACAGCTTGAAGGTTCCTGTATGAATATTGTTACAGGATTTCTCGAGAATTCAAAGCTGAAATTGAATAGTTTTAAGTCCCTAATATGATCCTCTGCCGTGCTCTTACTGTGAGTGAAGTCGATAAATAACTCCGACAAACTGACTCATCCCGGTGATGCGATCCAGTGGTTATTTGCTTCTGCGGCTAAGCTTCTATGTACAGTTCACAACTAGGAACTGCGAATTACTACAATCATTTCGAAAAAAGCTATACAATTCGAAAATATGTTTGTCATTATTTTATCGACTTCCTGAAAGAATTAGATATTTCTTGAAGGGAACCGCAGAGTCAAATTACTGCTACTGTAATAAAAAGCACACAAATTCGTCATTAACCGTTAGAACTTATTTTACCTATTAATTCACTCCAACAATCGGAAAGTTAGTAATGGAGAATAAGAGAAGCACCTGGCCTTGTCAGAGTTGGTGGTTGACCAGGCAGAAGGTCATGCAAGATAATTTGTGACACTTTTAGCCCACAAATCCATGCTCAACAAATAAAATATCTAGGTTATCTTAATAACACTCATACTGTTTGTACACTCAAAATAAAAGGAGCACATTTGATCAAGGGTTGTTTCATTCAGCATAAAATGAAAAGAAACAACAAAAAAACTGGCATAAATGCATGTATTTCGCGGAAAATTCACAATAGTCCACCGTAGCATAGTGTCTTTCGAACAGTAGTGCAACAAATTTTGTCGTCAAATGTAGCGAAATTTGAGGGTGAATTTGCACCAATCGATTTTACGCAAGCACTTGAATAACACGACATGTGAGTGAGATATATTGAAGAGATTTCGATCAAATTCGAGAAACGTACTCTTCAAGCTGGTCACAGTTTCAACATAGACATTTTCGAGATTTATAAAAGTACTCACCTATTTTCTTGCATTTAAGTTAATTTTTAGCATATGTTACTTAAATTTTGAATAGTTTATCCGGCTGTGAAATCAATGCTTCATTTGTTTAAATTGAAAATATACACCAGCTATATTAAGGCTTCAAAGATTATTCAATGAAGTAAACAAATAAGAGAAACCACTGTTACAATGGCATTTGAAGTAAAATATCTGGGTCCTGCATGCTTCGAAAAAATCTATTGTGTCCATTAAGATTAAAATGCCACCATCGCTATGAGTTGCGACATATATCACATTTTTAAATAAAAAGCCCCTTTTGCAAGTACACAATTGATATAATTGCTAACGAAGGCATGAAACAAAGGAAAACTTAATTAATTTTCTTCTTGAGAAAAAAATGGGAAATTAAACCTGATCGTTTAATCATTTTCCTATGAAATAAATAAATAAATCTATTGTCATTTCTGTAGTGCTGGCAGAGAATATGAATCCCAGGAACTGCAATCTTCAACGTAAACGAGACTGGATCTGAGGCTCCGAGTCAGATGACTCCGAAAAATTCCCAATATATTTGTAGTGTGGAAAGTGGGTGTGATATTAGATCTTGGAAAAATGGTAGCCAACTATTAAGCTGCAATTCCAGCTTTATCTGAAATCGCCTTAGCCATGAAGCTACTACTTGTAGTGAATAAACGAAGAGCTAGTTGTTGCGATAAGTCGTATTTTTGAATTCAGTGGTGTGTTTGTCATTAAGAGGCACTAAATAATAAAGCAGCGTACCTTGGGAACAGTGAAGTTGAGAATCCCAGGTAAATCCATTTTCATCGTGGCCACCTTTGTCGCAGGATGCTGGCCAACCATCCAGGTTATTTTCGCCTGTTAGGCACAGTGAAACCATCAAATTCGTTTCTCAGTATTTTCTTGGAGTGCTGCGTCTTTGAAACTTGCCCGAATAGGCTCAGCTGGGTAATAGGTAACTTAGAGTCTATTCAAACGCCGGCTTGAAATCATAGCTTGGAGGACGAAGGTAGTGACTTGATCAGCAAGACAATGCAAGTGAATTGGAGCAGCGTTGGTGGCACCCTTCTCAAAGTGATTCACTATTAGATTCCTAAGGAGTATTTCGTCCAACCGCGCTGCTTTGGCCTCTACCACCAGCTGCATGATGTGAATGGTTGAGTCAATCCCGGTTGGAATGCCCTCAAACTGACCGATTGGGGTCTGAGAAAAACATAAAAGTGATTTTATATACTCATACTTCGTTCCTCAGAAGTTGCCTTCCAATTAGCACTTAAAGTTGATAATGAATGCCATAATGTTTTTGGTTGGGTGCATTTACTCTCAATTTTAAGCTTGAGGATTTCAGTGTTAGTGGTTATGCTGGCCAATATGGTCTTCCCATTTTCTAGGAAGTATTGGGCATGAGTTTGTAATTTGCTGCATCTCTCCAACTCCAAGCTGAGTTAATTATAATTTTAACTCCTTTCCTCTTTGTTCAAATAACCAAATATCTCTATTAGAAACAAAGGTTTCAACATCGATGACTCATGAAAGATTTTTTTAATTTCATCCCCATTACGAATTTTACAAATAATAATTGGTCTGAAAACAAAATGGCTCAAGTTCCTGCAGCAAAGTACGTACATAGAATATTCTAATCAACTAAATGCTAAGCTTCAATTCACAGACACATCACATGCATTGTAGGTAAGGCATTTTCCACATCCTACTGAACCCTGGCTGGTAAGAAAACCACAATAATTGGTCACTTGCCCACTTCAAACAAAACTGTGTGGCACTGAATTCAGTAAGTAAATTAAATCATTAAAGACTCCAACGGGAAGAGAATAATCGATTAAAAATTTTCAAAATTGTTATCAGGATCATTCTGAAAAACCACTCATTTCATTTAATATGTACCCTTACGTTAGACCCACTTGTCAAAATGCAAACTACTACACTCATGAGAAATGTGTAACTTCGAACGAAGGAAAGAAACCTAACTAACTTGAGTGAATGACCGTGGAATACCACCTCTGCAAATGATCAGAAATCCTTAAAATGTCAAGTACATAAAAGCCAACAATATTTTAAATGACAGTTTATTGGCATTGCGACGTGGTAATGTATTAATAACTATTTATTTAGATTGAAACGACAATATTGTAATGGGGGAATAAAAGAATGATCTTAGTTCGGAAATACTCGTTGGTGCAGGTATTTCTCGCATTGCCTTGATATTTTCTAGGTCTGACGGCGACCACTTTCCTCAAACGTAAAACCTAATTACTTTATACATGCTAAGACTCATTTTTCCGGTCTGAGGTTGAACCCGTATTGTTTGATTCTTTCCATCACTAGTTCTAACCATGACGATAATATCGCCTAAGTATGTTGCTGTGAGAGGAAGACCTGCTATCATATTGTCCATTATGTTTTGGAAGATGGCTGGAGTGGTTTTGACGCCGAAAGGAAGACTCAAGTATTGAAATAGTCCCTTGTGGGTACTAATAGTGAATAACTCATGGAATTTTTCTTCCACTTCGACTTGTAAGTATGCTTCGGAGAGGTCCAATTTTGCGAAATAACGACCGCCATTGAGAATCGTAAACATGTCCTCAGCCAATGCCAGAGAGTAATGGTTGTCTTCCATTGCGTCGTTTAATCCTGTCGAGAAGTCTGCACATAGGCGTATAGTAACATTTGGCTTCGAAACTGCTACGATAGGCGCTGCCGAAGCCGAGACTGCTAAGTCAATGCTTGGTGCAAGTAATCTAGAAACAGTGAAACAGCTACTCCCATATCTTCACCAGTTTTGCAATGCTGTAATTTCAATTTTCACAACCCTGTGTAGATGGTTGTCTAATTTCATTATTACTGCCATTCTCTGACAGGCTTTTTTATCCCACGAAGCTTGGTGACGCGAGTATTGCAACTAGCTGGCACCACCCAAATGGCATTGAAAAAGCGTGAGTTGATTCGTGCCTAGGAAATTATTTGAACATGATGCTGAATAAAGAGCACGTAATTATGCCAGATTATTTGAAAACTATGTAACGCAACTAAGAGATCTTTCTACCTGGATATTGGCCTTCCATAAACTGCCATGATATCTATGATCCAAAGTGACCTCAACCGATAAACGTATTTGTTATTTTGTTTTTTCGCAGCCATTGAAAAGAAAAACAATTTCCGTATGTCACGCTTTCTTAGCCTAAGAATTATGCATATCTAAAAACCAGGTTCTACTTTTGAATCCTGTTTTTCTTCTTTCGCCCCCATATCTACTCAACGAAATCGAAATTCTTTGATTAAATCTTAGATTTAAATTCAAAAGATAAAATTTTTGGTTACACTTGTGTGAGTAATTAAGCCTTAGCCCAAGTTTCTGGTTGTTTGTTTTGATGCCGATACCAATATTCATGTTGGACTGTTTCGTATTAAATTGGGAAAATTTTCAAAAAGTTGTGACTGACAACGGCAGTGGATTCTGGGAAGGCATACTGCTTGCTTCAAATTTTCTAAAGCAAGAGAACATTCCCTTAATTTTGATTAGTGGCAATATCTTCATTACTAAAATCAATATTATTTAGCATTACGAAACGTTTATATCTGGCATGCATTCATATCTAAACCAAAATCATCCTTAAAAAATTAACGAAATTAATCCAATAATTAAAAGATAAAGCAACATTGACAGGTAAACTGCTATGAATACATGTCACGAGAACAAATCAGTAGTTTGACCTTCAAAAATTACTTGCTTTAAGTCTTAGAAGTTAAAAACTTGAGAATCACCATTTTGTCAAAATCCTAGATTTTGAACCTTTACCCTCATAAAAATGTCTTATAAATCTATTTTTTGTAATCCGTTTTACTTGAAAACCTGGCGCTGGAACCTTGCTGACTTAGAGCGACATAAAAGGGGTCTTATAAAGAAAAGTCTCTGTCCATCGGAAAAATTTCTTCATGAGAAAAACGCTGTTGTTAAATTTAAAGCGCACTTCCTCAATCAATATTAGGATTCCTACTTTAAGTTGACCTGTGAAATCTGAGATTATAAAAGGTATGTAGCGCGTTTATCAACTTGATTTACGCCATCCAATAGGAACGACCCACGCATGTCTATCAACGCAATTACGGCTACCCAATTAGAACAAGCCAAGGATCCGCTCTACCAATCAACGACGAGTCAGCCTTAACCGAAACAAGTCAACTATAAATAAGGCAACGACCGGCGTGCTAAGACACACCACACACCAACAACACACGACACACGGCACGACACGACACATACACTTCCTTGGTGCGGCGTGGCTGATACGAGATCGACGTGCAACCGTTCCATTCAATCCAACCAACTCCCGTTCTGTGTACACTGACACGTGCAAATACAAACCTTCGTACACAACCTACTAACGCGGTTCTTTCTCTCTTGGTTTGGAGATTATTGTAGTAGGCACTAACCACTACAAATTGGTGACCCCTCGTTTGAACCGTCTCGCACCTTCCGTTCCTTCCTACAACGAACGCCGCAATCAGTATGAACACTGATCCCAACCTCCTCCGACCCAAAAGTCAACGCTGTCTCATTGACGCTTCCCCCTTATATACCTCAGAATCCGCAATTTTGGTTCCTTCAGTTGGAGAATCTCTTCGAATTGCACTCCATTAAGAGCCAGAAGACGAGGTACCTTCATGCGTCAATTAATCTTCCCGGAGACGTCGTCGCACAAGTCCAAGACATCTTGACGAATCCGCCTAAGGACAACCCGTACGACGCGCTCAAACAAGCTATTTTGAGCCGCAACGCCGATTCCAAGGAGACCAGAGTCGAGCAAGTCCTCTCTGGCCTAGAACTCGGGAATCGCACTCCCTCGCAACTATTACGGCACATGCGAAGTCTCATTCCAGATTTGAACTTGGATGAGCATATTTTACGGCAGCTCTGGATCAAACGCCTGCCACCAGACTTCACACCCATTTTAGCCTTTTCGATGGACAATGTCACGCTCGACCAACTCGCGGAAATGGCAGATCGTGTTTTCGAGTACTCGCGTGCATCCAGAGTCCATAATATAACCCATACGGACCACACAAGTGACCGAGATAGTGAGCGCCTGTCGCGAATTGAGCTCACTCTTTCGAACCTATGTCAAGCTATCAAGCCGAGAAGACGTTCTACCTCAAGAAGAAACAGACGGAGCGTCTCCCGAGACAACGACAACATATGTTATTACCATCGCACCTTCGGTGACGCTGCAAGGAAGTGCCGACCCTGGTGCAGGTATCCCAGACCAACAGCACCCCAATCAGGGAAACCCCAACGCCAGTCAGTAACGGCGACCGCTGTAACTGGCGAGCCCGTGAGTCGCCTCCTCTACGTCACCGACAGGAACTCATCCCTTAGGTTCCTCGTCGACACCGGTTCCGAAGTGAGCGTTCTCCCTCGCTCCATAGAAAAACGCCACCTTCTACCCACCGGTCCCTCCCTTCAGGCGGCTAACCACACAAAGATAGCAACGTATGGCCAGAAATTCCTAAACCTCAATCTTGGCCTACGAAGAGATTTCCCCTTTATCTTCTTAATCGCTGACGTCCACCAACCCATCTTAGGAGCTGATTTTCTTTCAAAGTTCGACCTAATCGTCGACATCAAAAACCGGTTATTGCGCGACAACCTTACTTCCCTCAAGGTCTTCGGCAACATCAACACCTCCAAATCAATCGGTTTACAGTTCCTACACCCCGTTGGTGACAAGTTTTCCACCATCCTTCGTGAGTTTCCAAACTTATTCAAGGCAACAACCAATCTCACGGAGGCCAAGCACGACGTCAAGCATCACATCTGTACCAAGGGCCAGCCGGTATACTCCAAACCGCGTCGTCTGTCCCCAAGAAGACTCATAGCAGCCAAAGCAGAATTTCAACATATGGTCAACCTAGGCATCGTTCGACCTTCTAACAGCCAATGGGCTTCCCCATTGCACATGGTCGCTAAGAAAAACGGTGACTGGAGACCATGCGGAGACTACCGAGCCCTGAACAAGATCACGGTCCCTGACCGCTATCCAATTCCCCACATCCACGACTTTTCTCTGCAACTACAAGGCAAGACAATCTTCTCCAAACTAGATCTGGTACGCGCTTATCACCAGATCCCAATGGCTCCTGAAGACATCGCGAAGACAGCCGTAATCACTCCCTTTGGGCTTTTCGAATTCCTTCGCATGCCCTTTGGTTTACGCAACGCGGCTCAGTCGTTCCAACGATTCATCGATCAAGTCTTCAGAGGTTTGGACTTTGTCTATGCCTACATTGATGATGTCCTCATCGCCAGCTCAAATGCCGACGAACACAGCCAACACTTAAAACAAGTCTTCCAAAGGCTAGACCAGTACGGCATCACGATCAACCCGCAGAAATGCCTCTTCGGTCAAGCAGCCATTGATTTCCTAGGACACAATATCGACTCTCAAGGTATCCGCCCTCTGCCCGAGAAGACTCAATCCATCATGGATTACCCCGCTCCTCAGTCCATCAAGAGTCTACGACGTTTTCTTGGTCTGGTGAACTACTACGGTCGCTTTGTCCAAAACAGCGCTCAGGTCCTTCAACCTCTAACGGACCTTCTCAAGGGAAATCCCAAACATTTTGTCATGACCCCTGAAGCTGAAACCGCTTTCAACGCCGTCAAGCAACACCTAGCCAAGGCCACATCTCTCTCACATCTGGACACTTCTCCAGATACACAGTTGATCCTGAAAACGGACGCGTCACAAGTCGCAGTAGGGGCAGTACTACAACAGATTGTCAACGGCCAAATCCAACCATTATCCTTCTTCTCCAAGAAGCTGAATCCGGCCCAGACAAGGTACAGCACCTTCGGTCGAGAGCTGCTCGCAATTTACGCAGCAGTGAAACATTTTCGCCACATCCTCGAAGGACGCCCATTCACCGTCCTCACCGACCACAAGCCTCTCATTTATGCGTTCCGTGCTTCCTCGGATCACCACTCCCCGCGAGAAACTCGTCAACTAGACTTCGTTCTGCAATTTACCAGCGATATTCGCTACATTGACGGTACTAGCAACGTTGTTGCCGATGCTATGTCTCGCATGACACTGAATCAAATCGGCAAGACAAACATCGATCTGGAAGAAATTGCTGCCGCTCAAGAAAGCGACCCGGACTTTAACCAGATTACAACCAATCCCTCCCTACGTTTCGAATACCTACCCATCCACACCGGTGACGTCAAAATCCACTGTGATGTTTCAACCGGCAAGCCGAGACCATTCGTCCCGCAAGCACACCGCCGGAAGATCTTCGATCACTTTCATGGATTGTCACACCCAAGTGTGCGTGCCACCACCAGGTTGATCACAGACCGCTTCGTCTGGAACAACATGAAACATGACATTCGTCAGTGGGCCAAACACTGCCTCGCCTGCCAATCCAGCAAGGTCCATAGGCACACCAAGAGCCCGCTCTCGCAATTCCCACAACCTGATGGTCGTTTTCGGCACATTCACGTGGATATCGTCGGTCCACTCCCTCCTTCAGACTCACACACCTATATACTGACCTGTATCGATCGCTTCACACGTTGGCCAATAGCCGTCCCACTCCGTGATACTTCCGCCGAGACAGTCGCTAAAACGTTAGTTGACTCATGGATATCCATTTTCGGTGTACCTGCAACCATCACCACCGATAGAGGAGCACAGTTCACATCAGCCCTTTTCAGACAACTGAGCTGCCTCCTCGGTTCAACTCATATACGGACA
Source organism: Anomotaenia brevis (assembly GCA_030710315.1). Classification (NCBI taxonomy): domain Eukaryota; kingdom Metazoa; phylum Platyhelminthes; class Cestoda; order Cyclophyllidea; family Dilepididae; genus Anomotaenia; species Anomotaenia brevis. Next base: position 50,133 of record JAUOZQ010000272.1, read on the forward strand.
ACGGCATACCACCCCTGCGCCAACGGCCTCGTGGAACGTTTCCATCGTTGCCTGAAGTCAGCACTCATGACCGCTCCCTCAAACGCAAACTGGTCACAGCGACTGCCCACCATCCTACTCGCACTACGGACGACGGTCAAGGAAGATCTAGGCTGCTCCCCAGCAGAATTGGTCTTCGGTACCACCCTTAGACTTCCAGGAGAAATGATCGTCGAGCCATCGGAAAAAGTCATCCCAGACCCAACTCCCTTCGTTACCCGTTTGAAGGAACAATTCAAGTTAGTTCGCCTCACCCCCACCCGAACCGGCGAACGATCTTCCTATCTACCCAAGGATCTTTGGAGTTGCCCATTCGTTTTCGTCCGCGTAGACGCTGTCAAAAAGCCACTTCAACCACCCTACGACGGCCCATTCAAAGTCTTAGCCCGTCAAGCCAAACACTTCGTCATCGATCGCAACGGCACTAAGGACTCCGTCAGCATCGACCGGTTGAAGCCCGCCTACGTCGACTCCACCCCCCACTCCAGCAATGGCAATTCCCAACCCCCTAATCCTTCCGTTCCACCTACTCCCTCCCCGCCCATTGTTACTGTACCAACTCCCACCCCAGTAACTCGCACACGCTGCGGACGTACTGTAACATTCCCGTCCCGCTTTAGTGAGTTTGTACACTAGCTTTTATCGAGCGTTTTCATTGTAGATACAACCAACGCTCTAGGGGAGGAGCACTGTAGCGCGCCAATTAATCTGATTCACGCCGTCCAATAGCAACGGCCCACGCACGTCTATCAACGCAATTAAGGCTACCCAATAGGAACAACTCAAGGAATCATTCTGCCAATCAACGACGAGTTCGCCTTAGCCGAAATAAGTTGTAACTATAAATAAGACAACCACCGGCGTGCTATACACACATATACACACACACACGTGTACACACACAACAATACACACCTGGTACGAAACGTGACAGCGTGGTTCTGACTCTCTTGGGTTGGAGATTATTGTAGTAGACACAAACCACTACAGATCTAACGCTGGATGAAACAATTTTAGTTCTACGCATTGTATATTCAAACGAGAAATCCCTATGTAACGCGCGTTTCCAGTGCCTAAAAATCACTATGGAGCCTGGAGAAAGTGTCAGAGACTATACCAGCAGAGTCAATAAACTCTGTTCGGAATTCCATTTCGACTCGTTAAATTATCAGAACTTTCGGTCACTTGTTTTTCTGTTAGGTTTGAGAAGCTCCGAATTATCTTCGATCAGAGCACAGCTAACGGCTATCCCGGACAAAGATCCCAATACAACTGTCCAGCAATTAGCAGACGTATTCGTTCGACATCAGAGTTTAGTAGCAGACACTAAACCATCACTGAATACAGATAACTCTTTTTGAGCAAGGGCCAAGCATTGTCCTACAATAAATACAAATCATTCAGCCAACTTCAACTACAACCGTCATCAATCCAAGTTACCGTGGTGTATGTTTTGTGGTCAATTCCATTTTCACCGCGATTGTCCGTCTTTCAGCCATGTTTGTAACAAACACAAAAGAAAAGACCACCTGGATGCTTCTTGCACTCAAAACAAAAAGGCAAATTATTCTAAATTCAATGAAGGTCGCAGCAATGTACAATTAAAAGGGTTACACGCGTCGTTCCAAGTAAAAACCAACAGACGCAGGTATGTTACCGTTGAGGTAAACGATACAGAAGTACGTTTACTACTGGATACGGGCTCCAACATCAGTATCATATCAGTTGATATTTGGAATAACCTCGGAAGCCCAAAATTAGACCCCATTAATTTCACAGTTTCAAGCGAGTCGGGTAACATAGTGCCCATCATAGGTGCACTAAATTGTACTGTTAGTTACAATAAAAAGTCATACTCAACGGTCTGCTACGTCTCCAGGAATAATACTAACCTTCTAGGTCTGGACTGGATTGACAAATTCAACATTTTCAGCGACCACCAAGAAAACATTGGTCCACCGATAGCCCACGATATAGAGAAGTTCAACCCAATCGAAAGATATACCACTATCTTTAGGGACGAACTGGGAAAATGCACTATGGCGAAAGCAAGTCTTAAACTGAAACCGGATGCTCGGCCATCGTTCAAAGCGAAAAGACCTGTCCCTTTTGCCGCGCGACAAGCAGTGGAGACGGAATTAGAACGCTTGCAACAATTGGGAGTACTTCATCCGGTATCCTACTCGGCCTGGGCAGCGCCTATCGTAGCAGTTCGGAAGCCAAATGGTACGGTACGCCTATGTGCAGACTTCTCGACTGGATTAAACGACGCATTGGAAGACAACCATTATCCTCTACCACTAGCTGAGGATATATTTACCATTCTCAATGGCGGCCGTTATTTCGCAAAATTGGACCTCTCCGAAGCATACTTACAAGTCGAAGTGGAAGAAGAGTCCCGTGAGTTACTCACTATTAATACCCACAAGGGACTATTTCGATTCTCGAGACTTCCTTTCGGAATCAAAACCGCTCCAGCCATTTTCCAGAACATAATGGACAATATGATAGCGGGACTTTCTGGCACCGCAGCATACTTAGACGACATTATCGTCATGGGTCAGACGGAACAGGAACTTCAAGATAGGTTAGAACAATTGATGGAACGAATCAAACAATACGGGTTTAACCTCAGACCGGAGAAATGCGCCTTTTTCTTAGAATCTATAAAGTACTTAGGTTTTATTTTTGAGGCAAGTGGTCGCCGCCCAGACCCAGATAATATCAAGGCAATACGAGAAATGCCTACCCCAACAAACATTTCCGAATTAAGATCATTCTTGGGTCTGATAAGTTATTATAGCGCTTTTCTCCCCTCATTACACGACGTGAGGGCTCCATTAAACAAGCTTCTCGGTAGGAACTCCACCTGGAATTGGTCGGTAGCGTGCGAGAAGGCCTTTGAAAAACTCAAAAGCATGCTAAGCTCAAAGTTACTGTTAACTCACTATGATCCGACGTTACCAGTAATCCTCGCCGCCGATGCTTCTAACTACGGCATAGGAGCGGTAATTGTACATAAGTTTCCTGACGGATCAGAAAAGGCAATAGCACACGCTTCTAGAACACTTTTGCCAGCGGAGAAAAATTACAGCCAGATCGAAAAAGAAGCTCTAGCTATAATATTTGGTGTAAAGAGGTTCCATAAGTTTCTCTACGGAAGACATTTTGAACTTTTAACGGACCATAAACCACTTTTATCCATCTTTGGTTCGAAAAAGGGTGTTCCAATTCATTCGGCTAACCGTCTACAAAGATGGGCAACCATTCTATTAGGTTACGACTTCGAGGTAAAATTCTGCAAAACTACAGACCTCGGGCACGCGGATGGATTATCGAGACTAATTAATAGAAAAAGCCCTCCAGATGAAGAAGTGGTCGTCGCCAATACGACTGCCGAAATTGGTACACTTCAAGTGTTAGCCGAAACAATACGCCATACGCCTATTACCTTAACGGAGATACAAAAGGCCACATCGGAAGACAGGGTTCTTACAAAAGCAATACAGTTTACCCGCTCTAGATGGCCAAAGATCCCACCTCAAGGAGAATTATCAGAGTTGTATCATCGACGCAATCTCTTATCAGTCGTAGACGCTTGCTTAATGTTTGAAGACAGAGTCGTCATTCCATCAAGACTGCGTCAAGCAGTGCTTCGACAGTTCCACTCTGGACACCCTGGTATATCGCGGATGAAATCGCTCTCGCGCGGATACGTTTATTGGCCAGGTCTGGATAAAGATATCGAGAAAATGGTAAGGGAATGTGGCAGATGCCAACAGGCAGCGAAATTCCCTAAACGTGAAACCCCGGCGCCGTGGCCTTCAACCAAATCACCATGGACACGCGTCCATTTGGATTTCACAGGACCAATAAATGGAATCTGGTATTTAGTCGTTGTTGATGCCCACTCAAAATGGCCAGAGATCGTTCCATTAAAACAGGCAACTACTAGCGCTACCATGACTTCGCTAGATCGAATCTTCGCGACACATGGAATTCCAGAAACAATAGTGTCTGACAACGGCACACAATTCACGTCAGCTCAATTTGAACAATTTTGTAAAGATAGATGTATTGAACACTTACGTATACCACCTTACCACCCTCAATCAAATGGACAAGCAGAACGCTTCGTCGACACCCTAAAACGAGCTCTTTTCAAAGCAAAGGGGGAAGGGACGACTGACGAGATTCTACAACGTTTCTTGTTGGCTTACCGAACAACCCCGCTTCCAATACTTGGGGGAAAATCTCCGGCGGAAGTGCTCATGGGCCGAAACCTTCGAACTACTCATTCGGCTTTGTTACCTAGAACAAGCGCTCCCCGGACAAAAAGAGCTTTAAGGAGTGGATTTAACATTGGAGATCGTGTGTATGCACGAGATTTCCGGAACGGCCATAGCTGGACACCGGCTGTAATCAAAGATCGAAAAGGAAAGGTAATTTACGAGGTGGGTGCTGATGGCGAAACGTGGACAAGACACAAGAATCATCTACGACCCCGCCAACAGATTCCCAGGGACTCCATTTTTCCTCCACCACTGTTCCTGGTGTTTGACACCTTAATTTACCCGACCCGATTCCGCGTCACACTCAATCAGAACAGACACCAACCCTCCGAAGATCAGGAAGGATCCGACACGCACCACAACGACTTCAAGTCGATCCAAAGGAAAAGACGTACACGAAATCTTAACAGGGGAGGAGTGTTGTAACTCCAGAAAATTATATTTATAATTTTCTGATTATTTCAGACTACATTTTATTTTACATTTGCCATTCACTGTAAATTATGTATAGTTGTTTATGTTGTTACTAGGACGCGTTGTACTTCAACGAATATATGTTTTGAGTCGTTACGCATCCGTTTACCTGGTGGCCTGCTATCCTAGAGACAGAGCGTAATATTACTAATCGCATTACTTTAGATAGCATCAATATCTCGTAAATATACATTAGCATCTCAGGAGCCTTTGCCTCCACATGGACTCCTCATTGACTGATAAACTCAGGCGATGGATGAAAGTTGGTGGAACAGATTACACTCGTATGGATAGAGAACTCATAAACAAAGACTGGAAGGCATGCACGATGCTCAAATGAAAGGTCATTATTCAGCCGCTGAAAGGCATTTCTGATTTGTCGCAAGATCTTCAGCCAATCAGAAGGCATCGCCACCGTCTTACTGGCACCAAAGTGGTAGATATGTAGAAATTCAATTTCGCTCACTGTTTGGCACAAATATGGAGGGTCTTTAAGTAGATCCGATGTGTCCGCCCATTATTTTACAGCAAAATTGCAAATGATCAAAGATGCTAATTCTTCTGAAAATTGTGCTGTAAATTACGTTGTCCAGCCTAGAGTTCCCTTATGAATCAACACACAATTCTGCTATTATCTTACTGAGCCATTTCCCAGGATTTCTGTTTACCAACGCCAGCGTTTCTTTCTCTGTACACTCGGCTACATCCAAACAAACATGGATTGTTGAATTGTTTGGAGAACAAAATATGGAGCATGAAATGGCACCTTGAACCAGCTAAGCGTGGTTTCCTACAAAACGGTGAAGTAAAGCTGATCCTCTCATTGAAAACAGCACAACTTCTTTAAGTATTTCGATGTTCAACCGCACCCAGGAACATCTTTCTAGCTACTTACTTTAATCTGGTGTCAAATAAACGTTGGACTTCTCTAATACCCGTGTCGAACAATAGGTCTGGTGATGTTGCTACACAACTATGTTTAAACAAAGTGCTGCTGAGTTAACTCACTGCAGTATCTCTGAATATACCGGACTATATTTGATTCCCCTTCCGTTTTTAAGTCTTTGTGCTTCGTCGAACATAGGTTTCTAGTTACAACCAGTTGCTTCCTGACACTTGTGGCCGATTATTCTTTGCGATTGGTGGCATTATTTAGGAAGCAAAGCCTTCAGACAAAACGGTGATGCATAACGTGAAGGAACTTCTCGCGACCTTGCCTGACACCTTGAAAGTGCAAACGAAGTCTTCAGAAGAAAGTTTAGACCAGATCCCGATTTTCGGTCCATCTTTAGAGATTTCCAAGATATTGATGAAACGGTTCTCAGCTACCGTGGATTTAAGGTCGCTAGACACGCTGGAATCGGCGAATGGCCTATTTATTGTTTATTAAATGCTAAATTCGTAAAACAGTGGCGGATCTTAACGCGATAAAACAATTTTGTTTAACATATCACGTACTTAGTTGAAATGTTCCTCTTCCCAGTTCCCGTTTTCAGTGTCTCATAGTCGCCATGGATCCTGGAAAACATGACTGCACCAGTAGAGTCAGCGAATTCTGCTCTAAGTCGCGGTTCAATTTAATTTTGAAAACTTGCTTTTTCATTAGGCCTTGAGGACGAATCTGCTCGGTCTTGACTTCATTTACTAATTCAATATGTGGTCGCAACTCACACTGCGGACAGACATTTTAGAAGTACGCGTTATGGCAGTACTAAAGCTTACGGTTGACAAAAGTAGCGCACTTTCCCCCGCCATGGAGACAAGGGAAATCGCTGCTGTTCTCACTTAATCGAAAGTCGTGCTACGCAAAAAAACGACAGTCCCCGGCAGCTGTTAGAACTACGGAAGCACATAAAACATAGAATTTCAATCAAAATATCCCAGCAGTGCCACCAAGCAGGAACATCAATTGAACGAGCTCGAGTTCCATTCATTAACTAATTCAGCGAAATGCATGCAGGTAAATGGGTTGTGCGAGGAGATACAGGTCAACTTTAACAAGTAGAACATCTCACCGACACGGGCAAGCGTGCGTCTACCTGTCAGATGTTTAGCGGCACCCAGGAACTTCTTTCTTGGCATTAATTGACTCGACCAGTGATCAGGGGGTTTCCAACTTTTTCTTTAAAAATAAAGCCACGAAGATATTATTCCAGTTTGATGTAAGTTGCCAGTCGACAAGGCTTCTGCCTGCATGATCCAGTCGTTTATCTGTACCTATATGATGGGGTGAGATATATGATG